>JTDE01001927.1:90701-105815 GCA_014338405.1 Paragonimus skrjabini miyazakii | reverse complement strand
CCGTCAGTTCTACCACATTTATGTACAGATGTTCTCCTTGGTAACGACTTTCTTAGACTTCATAAAAGTGTTGAAATCCCATTTGGTGGGACAAAATCACCGTTTTCACTCTGTTCACTGACCCCAACTCACATCGAATCGCCTCGTCTTTTTTAAAACCTGATGCGAAACTTCAAACCCATTGCAACAAAATCCAGAAAGCACAGTCCAGCTGACGAAAAGTTTATACGCGATGAGATTCGCCGTTTGCTTGCTGAAGGAGTCATCGAGCCTTCCTCCTCTCCTTGGAGAGCTCAAGTCTTGGTAGTTACTAACGACGGACACAGGAGAAGAATGATAGTTGACTACAGCTAAACAATTAACAAATATACCCTCGTGAATGCCTATCCCTTTCCAAAAATTGACGAGATGATCGAACGCATCGCCATGTACGACACCTATATCACTCTGGATCTAAAGAGTGCTTATCATCAGATCCTTATTCGGGAAGAAGAAAAGCCTTATCGGGCTTTTGAGGCATGCGGACGTTTGTATCAGTTTTGTCGGATTCCGTTTGGCGTGACGAATGGCGTCGCTTGCTTCCAACGGACTGTTGACAATATAATAGCACGCGAACGACTGAAAGACATCTTTGTTTACGTTGACAATATTACGGTATGTGGAACCAATTCCGTTGAACATGATCCCAATCTTCGAAAGTTCCTTGACGTGGCCAGAAAATATGGATTGACTTTCAATGAATCAAAAAGTATCATCGCCGCCAAGCAAATCAAACTTCTAGGTTATGAGGTATCCAAGAACACTGTCAAACCGGATCCTGATCGCCTGAAACCTCTGCGAGAATTAGCCCCTCCCCTTAACTTGATGTCCCAGCAACGAATAGTGGAATTATTCGCCTACTACTCACGGTGAATATCTCGCTTCTCTGATAAAATTCACAAACCTGTGAATAATAACACCTTCCCCCTACCCAATGAAGTTAGAGAAGCCTTCGAGGCTCTGAAAGACGAGTTATGCAAAGCTGCTATTCCTACCATTCAGTACGATACTCCTTTGGTTGTCGAGACGGACGCCTCTGATGTGCCGATCGCAGCCACCCTGAATCAAAATAGTCATCCGGTAGCCTTCTCGCGTAGTCTGTCGTCCAGTGAACGGCATCATTCCACCGTAGAAAAAGAAGCGTATGCTGTCGTGGAATCCATACGTAAGTGGAAACACTTTCTACTTCGCAATCATTTTAAACTTGTTACTGACAAACTTTCCGTCGCCTTCATCTACGGCAATCAGCACATGGGGAACGTCAAGAACGATAAAATTGAACGCTGGAAGCTGGTACTGTCGCCATTCAAGTTCGATGTTGTATATCGATCTGGTAATGATAACCGAGCGGCAGATGCACTCTCACGTTTTTGTTGCGGGGCTATAATGACAAATATCGACTTGAAAGGACTACATGAATCGCTTTGTCATCCCGGCGTTTCTCGTTTGATGCACTTCGTCCGCGCCAGGAACTTCCCCTTTTCTGTGGAGGAAGTTGGAAACGTTGTGGCTAAATGTTAAGTATGCTGTGAAATCAAACCTCGTTTCTTCTCCAAAGCTCAAAATGAGCTCATTAAAGCCGCACAACCGTTCGAAAGACTGTCGATCGATTTTAAAGGTCCCCTTCCATCAACAACTCGCAATCGTTATTTATTAACAATCATTGATGAATATTCTCGATTTCCTTTTGCTTTTGCATGTCCTGATCAGATTAGTGAGACCGTTATTGAATGTCTTTGTCAGTTGTCCTCGTTTTTTGGTACTCCGGCGTACATTCATTCTGATCGTGGATCGTCATTCATGTCGTCAAATGTTCAACAGTTTCTTCACAAAAGAGGGGTCGCGACGAGTAGAACGACACCATACAACCCCCAGGGTAACGGGCAAGTAGAGCGTCTAAATGAAACGCTTTGGGAAACTGTGTTGCTCGCTCTGAAATCTCGTAACTTGGCAATCATTCAGTGGAAATCGTTTCTTCTTGATGCTTTGCACTCCGTCAGATCACTCTTGTGTACCGCAACTAATGCCACACCACATGAAAGATTACTCCTCTATAACCGAAGGTTGACCTCCGAAACCACCCTCCAGATGTGGCCCACTAAACCTGGACCGGTGTTGTTTTAGAAGAATGTCAGACAGTCTAATTATGATCCACTCGTCGAAGAAGCTGAACTGCTTCAGTGCAATCCACAGTACGCGTCCATCCGCCTTCCTAATGGCAGGGAGGTAACTGTTTCTGTTCAACAATTGGCCCCCAAAGGAGAGGTCATGTCTGAGACCTTACAAGGAGTATCGACACCTTCGATCGAAGAGATTTCATCTGTACCCTCTGATTGCGTCCCTAACACAGAGCAGCATAACAGTATTCCCTCAGTTGACATACACAACACTGAAGCATGTGTTCCCCCCAATAACGATCAATCACGTAATCTTGAAACGTTAATCAATCAACAACAGCGTGTTCGTCCATACTGTCTGAGAAAAAGAGACGCATAAACCTATTGCATATTGACGCCTACTACCAAATATTGTTCCACCGATCATTGTACACATTTCTAGTCATTCCATGTAACCTATCATTTGTTGTCTGCTCACATTTCTTGGTGGGGGAGAATGTTATGATATTTTGCGTTATTTGTTTCATCCTTGAGTTGGTAATCGATTTACGTTTTCCATTTCAGCTGTCATGCGCCAATAAACGAATAAAGCCTATCATACGGGTCGCTTACTCTTCTGTTTCTGACTCAAGATTGTTCGTTTGTGCCGTCGATTCGGATTGTTTGCAACAATAGTCAAAGTGGGCCTCAATAAATATCTGTGAGTCTGGATATCGTTCAACCTACCTTTCTATCATCATCAGAAGCCAACTCAGAAGGACTATTCCGTATTATGTATGATAAAGTGGACTGTCCCCCGTATAGACAATAAGGCTTTCCAAACCCTTTATGGAGTCGTTGTCCGACCTCTACTTGAATATACCAACGCAGTGGTATTTGCTAGCCTCAAAAAAATGCGCTGGAGGTTGTTCATTGAGCTGTTACGAAGACGGTATTAAGCCTCCGAAATTTTACTCACAAACCTCGGCTGGAAATTCTTGATCTTTACTCACTTGAGTGTCAAAGACGGAGGCGACCTAATCCCCACTTACTCCCTTTTCTCTGTAGGCCTTACGGAGATATTCTTCACTTTTGCGTACCGAAACGGTCTGCGAGGTCACTAGAAGGAGCTGTACAGGCTAAAGCCCCGACTCCGACAGATTGGTGGTCCAATGAAATGTGCTGCCACCAGTCGTTGTTAATGCCACCTCCAGGTTAAAATTTAAAGCGTTGTTAGCCTCATATATTCTTGACCCGTGATCTCTAAGATAGACTGCGTTGCTCATTTTGCCTCATGAATTCCATCGTTCTTCGATTTTATTAGATCCCTAAGAACGGTGCTACACCAGTTCCATTATTACTTTTCAAGAAACATGACATTAGCATGACGTCGGCTGAAAACCGAATCGACCCCGGAGTGCATGGGCTCCCAGTCTAGCATCCGCGTATCAGCCACTGAATCATTGACGGTGTTCAAAAGATGGCGGAATATGACTTACGTGCGTCGTGGTGAACACCGAGACCAACCAGTATTTTCAAAATAAGAGTACCTTTGGTGGCAGGAACGACAGAAAAAATCACAACGTTCAGAAAAGTCGAAATGAAGTGGACGGTATAAGTCAATCCTAGCAAGAAATCTCAACGATACTGCAAAAGTGTCTGACAAGTATGTGTAGCCTAAGAATAGACTACTTCAAGGAGATCAGTACCTATCAAAATCCAGGAGTGAACTGACCACGACTTACTCGGACGTGGATGAACCTCCCCAAAACTTTGCTTTTTTGTATTGTCGTCAAAATTCAAATCTACTAGATCAGCATAGAATAATCGGGCGAAATATCGAGAAGCGATCACGGTTTGTTATTAGGGTCTGCACCTCCGGATTGTAATTTCGTCAGTGGAGTACTCCATCATCATCGTAGACGTTGGCAACGCGAATGCTTAAACAGCTCAGCTTGGGAGACCTAGACCGACCTGCCGTAGCCAACTCCTTAGTAAGCGACTTTATTTCTGCACGCCAGGTCCACCTCGCACTAGTCGGCCGCAGCATCGACAAAGTGTACTTGGTGTGGCAGACAACCAGTTGGCATGTTTACTGCATGAGTTAATCATAGAAGCAAAGATTGAACGAACGAACCCGTCTGAAACTCGGTACCCAACACCCGCTTCCTGCCCTTGTTACTTACCTGTTAGTGCCACCCAATACAGACGTTTGAGTGCATACGCCGATGGTTAACGACCTTTCGTCTTCTATCCTGAGCAACCACGGTTCACAACCGTAAAGTACCACAATTCCCCACGGTCGTCTCATGTACGTGATCCTTATGCTTCAAAGATATGCCTCTCTTGCCAGAAGTGTCTCAGATTAGCGTTTGTTACTCCACCTTGAAACACAAGCTTCCATTTTATCCCAGATACTCGGCTGCTGCTAATACAACTTCCTAAGTACACAAAATGGTCAACCACCCTCCTAACTTCACCATCCACTATAAAATCTACGTAATCACAGTATTCTTGCGGAAACACTGCGCATTTCGAAATATTTAGTGGAATGCGAAATAGCGTCTAGTATTTTCTGTGTTGCCTGAATCTTATCAAACTACACGTTGTCGTCAGCATAATCAAGATTAGCCGATCTTCCACCATGTAGGAATTTTACGCCGGCAATTTGTGAATGCCACAGACAGTGCTCCGTTACTTAATGTATGACAAAATTGAACAAGGAAACCGATGTACGTCGCTGTTGGTGTTGAGACTGTCAGACAATTTACCGTAGACCCTAACCTGAGCTGAATATTTACACAAAGAGTAGATAGTGTTTTCATACGTTTTTTCTGTGCACCCTTGTGTTTGAGCGACGATTAAAGTGTAGATCGAACGACTGAATCAAACGCATCTTTAGAGTCGAGGAAAACGAAAGTTGTTGGCTGACGGAATGTATGACGACGTCCTGGAGTTTGGCGAAGAGTGCAAGTTTTACCAGTACATACTTGTCCAAGAAGAAACCCTGCCTGTTCTTCCTTAATGTTTGCTTCCCGGGCTACAGTGGGTGGACGAGGTATACTGCATGACGTAAACTTAGTAATGACTGGGGTCATGCTAATATTTTTATGGCTTTTGCAAAAGTTTCTAAAACCCTCCTTGAAAATTGGAATTATAATCGTTCGACTCTAGTTCGGAAGGATGCTTTCCGTCCTACACGAATTGAAGCATCTGAACCAAGGCGTTTATTACCGTCTCCCACATCCTTTTTGAGAACCGCCGTCACGAAATCATCTACACCAACAGCTCCATTGCGTTCGAGTGTTGAAATAAGTTAGCAGGCCTTACAGTTGGTAGGTTGCTCCAAATCTACCGAGCTGGGTACTGCATTGCGAGTTTCGTGGCGGCAACATATTGGAAGGAGGCTCGCTAATTTAACCCCCGGTGTTCCACCCAGCGCTTCAACTTTCTGAACTTACCACGAACGATTGTGCCGTTTGCCTCCCCGCTAGCCTCATAGATCAGTAATAGAAATAGGTTTGAAGAATCCGTAAGACAAATAGTATCCATTTTTCTAACTTTTTTTGGTAACCCATCCTCACGATTGATGACCAGACCACACTTCAGCTTTCTACGGGTATCCCTCATAAATGTGTTATGTAAACTGCCTGAAGGAATGTCCCGTCCGACACCTAGCGACCCTAGAGATTACTGTGAAGTTTAATGTCCGTTTGACGCACGAACCACCGTGTCTCATGCTTCATGAATTGCCCGTGAGGTTTGGGTTCGTCAGATATTAAGATTTTCGGTGTGAGAACTGCTGTGCTTGCATCCTGGACTAGTTTGATACTTACGATTTATCGACGACCTGGCCAGTTTCTCAACAGCCAGTTGTTGTGGTCGGTGGGGTTACCCAGCAAAAGTACGCCCAAAACGTCAACTAATCTAAGTCGAAGTGTGTGCCCCAATAAGAACAACAGTCTTAAATGGACCCCCGCCACCGATAACTAACAGCTGTGTGGTCTCTCTGAGACCGGGTCTGATTCAGAGAAGGGGGGTGCTAAGTACAACAGCGGCGCACACTATGACTAGTGCGGGTTAAAAATAGTCAGTGGTCAATTCAGTTGCAACAGCTGCCCACCATTATCCCAACGATCTGGCGCCAACCCAGACCTGTCAAAACAAGACTCGGTCTCACGAAGACGACCAACCTAGGCGTTCCTACCTCCTGCCACGATGACTGTACCCGAGATGCGTATCGACCTGAGGAGAGATCTGCCAGATCCGAGTAAAAGGCATCCTTGATACCGACGTCACTACTTCAGCCTAATCAGTAGTAGAGGTTGTGGAACCACGCGAATTGTATGGCCAGTATTGAGTACACTGTGCGGGTGTTGTCAGTTTGGTACGTTGACTGCTGTCCTGGATTCTAATCTCTGGAATGCGGCGGACATTGACTTTCAGCGAGTCTATAGTCCGGGCGAGAGCGGCCCGCAGACCCATCTGTTTCTGAGTACGGATGTTGAAATCGTGTACTGTAACTCGCATTCTAGGCCTAAGCAAGGGACAAGGGAGACCGGGGACTAGATAGTACACGATGGGGCTTACCGGACAGTGTTACTGTGATTAATTTGATTTTTTTCATAGGATTTGTAGAGTAACTAACATAAATGAGCTCGCGAGGAGCCTGATAGCCAAATTGAGTGGGATGTTATGAGGATAGAGGAGCGATATCATATTTTCGCCTATCCACTGCCGAATGCAGCAGGTTGAACGCCCTGGTTTATACTGAATGCCGGTCAGTACATTGGAATTATTGATGTTATGAATATTCGTGGTTGTATGTGGACTGATATACTGCCAGATCGTCTAAACCTAGACAGGAAGACGATTAGTTTTCTCAACCAAAGCCTTTTCCGCAAGGCAGCGAGTGAGTGGCGGTGTACTAGAACCAGTACTTTATCCGGAAAAAAACCATCTCGAAGAACCGTGAGATTGTAGGTCATCAAACCTCTGCTTATTGGTCTGCTTGACATAAGTGACTGCTGGTAGGGTCAGCACACCGTCCACTTTAACCCAATAGGCCATCGAGATTCGCAAGCCGTCACACCACTTCAAGTTACAGTTCCGCTGACTGCTAATCCTTATACCGTCCACAACAATACATCAGTCATACTTATGACTTTTGTGAACCAAAGAGGTGCATTTTTCCGGATGAATGCTAAATGCAGACCATGGAATGTGTTCCATCGATCCTGTCTGATATTAGTGGTATGTACATGCTCGCTTCTTCCACGGAGTAGGCTTTTGCCCAGCGGATGGAGTGTTGCTTCAATTCTCCTCGGGGGTCATTTTTGTTACACCTTTTGCTAGAAGTTTTCTTCCGACATTTTCCCGTTTACCTAATACTTCTCATCACTTTTTACCACGTTCCCAATGGCGATTGGAAGTGCAATATGACATAAATGCCCCATACGTACGCCACTATTTCACTTACTCTTACTGCCTGATGTTTTATTTAGAGATGGTCTATGTGCCCTATGTGAACGAAGTGTTAGAGGCAGTTGCGGTCCCACTCAAATACCTTTTGTCGTCTACTAAATCTGCTCCTGTGGAGATGCGAATTATTGAGCCAGTTTATCCGTCTTATGGGTCACTTATTCGTCTAGCTGGATTCTCTGGTGCTCTGTCCATTTTAGCCGGTGCTTATGGAGCTCACAGTACGTTAATCTATTCTGTATAATGCTACCTGTTGTTTAGGTTTCAGTCCGGATCGTGAAAAAGACAAGGGCATTTTTCATACCGGCGCTCATTACCAACTAATTCACTCTGTAGCCTTGCTCGGTGCGCCACAAGCCAGTCGTCCCTACCTAGTAGGTTGTCCTTCCATCTTGATGGCTCATTTTTCACAGACTGCCGGCCTTTTTCTCCTTGGAATGTCCCTGTTTTGTGGATCGTGTTATTATGTGGCGCTAACGAGGGACGCAAGATTTTCCAAGATTGCTCCAATCGGTGGCGTTACTTTGGTTGTCGCTTGGCTGTCTCTAATGCTCTAATTCTTACTATTTTTAATTCTTTACACAACTCTTTTAGCTCGCTTATCATTATTGTTGTTGTTGTGTAGTAGCTGGCTTCTGTTTCCTGGACTGTGTTCCCAACCAGCGGTGTGACGGACCATGTGCCTGACGAACACTAATCAGCCTTATGTCTCGCATTTTTTGATCCTCTTACGTTTGGTGTGTAAATGGACCCAAAATAGACGTGAACTTACGAGAACCAACCAGTTGACGTTGAGGTTTACAAATGCAGTAGGTGAGTGGGTTTATGATTAACCGGATTTAATTTCCAATTACAGTACTCCTCGCAACAGAGGTGCCTTTCACAAGAACATAAACCTTTTTTTGTTCTATACGTCTTCTTGGGAGAGAGGACGTTTCATTTCTTGTATTTCGGTCGATGTGAGTGCGAATCAATATGCTAGACAACTCGCTAATCATGTTCTCATGCTTGCTAATGCCGCATCATCATTGCGGATCATAGTATTGATACAGTTGTTTCGAACTAGGGTACTTTTTCAATACATTCTTTTTCGAAACTCTACAATCAAGGTGCATGCAACGTTTCAGTTCTATTGGCGGTTGATCTCAAATGGGACGGTAATTGAGAATCAAATTAGGTCGTGCGGAGTAAATAGGGTGTTTGACAGGTGTGGCAGAGGCTGATAAAGGTAATACGTTGGATGGTCGGCTGCCAGAACTTGGATTAAAGTGGTTAAGGAGGGAATTAAGTTAGTACAGTTGGCTTGTCACACACTGCTTCGACCGGTTATAATCAGACTCAGGGAGTTGAAGTCTCTGCATGAATTCCTTTCACGCACACAATCCCGGTTGTAGTATCGGGATGACGATAACTTCAGCTACGTACAGCAAACTTAGATGAACGTCCCTTGGGATTTTATGTTGTATATAGTAGAACACTTGAAGTCTTGATTAATGCCAGTCTGGTGGTCATTGCCGACGTGGTGTGCCAAAGTAGAGTTATTGGTGCTTTCGACTAAGCTTTTACCAAGACAAGCTGTGTGACGCCGTTTGATCCTCTTAGACGGTTGTCATGTACGACCGAAGCAACTAGCTGCAATTGAAATGATATGGACCGAGAGGTTATGAAACAATTCAACGAATTCCCTAGGCATGATACTGTCGTGCTCCAACTATAAAAGGTTATGCCAAGTTGAACCATCGCAGATGCTTCATCTAATGTTCTGCTTACTTTCCGGTGGAGGGGCTCACTCGTTAACCCTCTTCCAGAGGGTTTCGCACATATGTCAAACGTCAGGGGCATAAGGCATTTCTCTCCAAGCTTTACGTTGGGCACTGTGGACAGAGACGAAGAATTTTTTATGGATCTTCGTCTGTGTTTGATTGAAAGTTGTCATGTAGACGTTGACTCGCTTCATCCAAAAGTGTACATGGAAGTATGACGTAGGAAGCGGGACTCCGATATGCGAAAAATGACCAAGATGATGCGATGTTCAAAGTTAGTACGGATGGGTTTTCAACACAGACCATACGTTTCCAGCAGTGCTCTTACCTATAAGAAGACTATCCGTTTATCCTAGTCGAAAATGAACGGCCGGAACCAAGAGGAAAAGAAAACTCGAACCAGGCTGACACGATGTTCATGCCCATTTCAAACGAAACACCTAACAATTCTGGACGTTCTGAGCAACAGTTGAAAGAGTGCAGGCAGAACGACCCTGAAGATTGAAATAATGGATGACATTCGTCGAGAAATGCGTGCGTGTCAGCGTTGCGTTCAACGTGTTGTGCGATTAAGTGCGATAACACTGATTTCATAATTAGCCAATTTGGGCAGACGTATCTAGAGACAAGCTGGCGAAAACACGTGGATGCCATGCGGTCGTTGATAACTGGCTTGTTTTAATTCTCCTGGACGTTACATTAGTCTAACTCATTCGGCCTGGATGTTACATTAGTCTAACTCATTCGGCCTGGACGTTACATTAGTCTAACTCATTCGGCCTGACGTTGCTGTCATCAAAATTAGTGCCCATGTATACTCCTTGCCGATTAGTATCACCTGTCTGTACGAAGAACTGCATGGATGCTACGTTAGTCAGCATTGTCATTTACCACAACTCCGAATAACTGGTAAATCATGTATGTGTAATAAATTCCCGCGAGAAGGCTGTCAAACAGTTCTGGCTTTTCAATAGTATAACAAGGAGTCAGTGTGTGGGAGGGCATGCAGAACGATAATAAAGGTGATGCAGGGCAATGTATAAAGAGTAAGTGAAAACATTATGAGATCAGATGTGGGACTCAAACTTGGTAGGCGTTGAGATTCCCTAGTTTAAGCATGTTGACGTCAGCAACATTGTCATAAGCCACACCTCGACAGTCATGTAGAATCGACGGTCCTGAGAGGTGAAGAGTGCCGTCTGAAGCTACCAGTCAATGCAGCGCAGTTGATAACAGCAAAACTCCATCCTAAAAATGATTGGGGTCAACCTGTAGAAGTGTCTAGAAAATTCTTCTGTTTTGTGTGGGGCGGTCGCAATGCGCGTACGTTACGCGATACTCGGCTCACAAACGAATTTCACCCCAACGGTTGACCGACCGGCGCTTAACTTATCATACCAATTACAATCAAAGAGACCTCCTTAAGGACTATACAAGGAATTATGATTTTAACGTCCGAAAATGTCCCAGTAGGTGATGGGTTTTTGGGAACAGTGGTAAGCAGTCCTTCGAGATGCGATTGATCCCTGCATCATTTAGTGAATCCCCATATAGGACCATAGGGTAGGTGAGTGATTGAGTCCAAATGCGAAACTTCGGGGCTCCCGGCGTGGATTCGTAGCTCACTTAGTAGAGCAATTGCTGCGTTTGACCATGCTGTTTCTGTCGATAGTTCGAATCCCAAATGAGACATTTGATATTTTTTGCGAGCTCATTTTCAAATGGCCCTGCCTGAAAATTCTCGTAGGCCAAATTCTACCAAATTAAATGGAAAGTTTAAGGCCATCTCTCTGTCTCTGGGATTATAATGATGCTTGCAGAAACCGAGCGACACCGTGATAACCATCAAGTTTAAGGTACCTGATCAGACCCACTGAACCTACTTATGCTGTGGGCCAAGAACACTGATGACGTAAAGGGTGTTTGCTTAGGAAACTAACACGACTTTGGTGTTCAAACAAGACAAGAAACAAAAACACTTATTTGCATATGACAATCGTCCCAGAAAGTCCCGGGTGCCACAGACGCTAATGCTCAGCTTCTTTGCGTAGCCAGAACTATTCCATGGCACACTGCACTGTCCTGTTGGTTAGTTGTTTCTTCCCGTGTTTTTCGTGTGGCTACTTTGTCGCCCCATTACTGAATAGTGGTGGTGTGAGTAGTATGAGGCGATCGCTCTTCCTCATCGCACTTAGTGATAACTTCACCAGTGCATACTCCAGTTTGCTGAGGCTTTGGCCATTAAACGTCATAATCCCCCCCTGTGTGTTCAAAAACAATTTGTGTTGACACTGCGGCTACCCTGGTAGTCAGCATTCCCACAATTTTGATTTTTCATTTTTGGTGTCTGTTCGTTTAATCCCTTAAGCCATGACTTCCGCTCTGTGGAATTTTGACTCGTTTAAAATTAGTTACATGTCCATGTGTGATCAGAATGTACGAACTGTTACTCCGGAGAACATCACATGAATTGCGTCTTCTCATTGTTTTATTCAAGTTCATCAAGGGAACAAACTGTTTCAAATTTCTGAAAGCCGAGTTGCGATCGACCTACGCCAATTAATCAGAAATGCTACGTGGATTGGTGTTGTTCATCTATAAAAAGTGTTATTTTTCCAATAAACTGAGATTACTTAATCCTGCCCAGATTCTTGTCCTGGTTTACTCTCGTTTGAGTAGCTCAGCGCGCGAAATGGTGTCAGAGGACAAAAGAAGGTTGCATGCAGTTTCCAAGGCAGTTTATCGAGCGCCCTTCCAAGTGTTCTTCCTGAGCAGATGGACGTGACGGACAGCAACCGATTATCAGAGGCATGGCGAATGTGGAGGCAAAAGTTTGATGGTTATGCAGTGTTAAACAGTTTGTTCCAACGATCGAAATAATACCAGTTGGTGATGTTCCAGCATTGCGTTGGAAGCGGATCCTGACGAATTTGATTTTTGCTGACGACGGAGATAAGAACGACCTGAGTACGGTGATCAATAGAATCAGAGAACACTGTCTCGGGCAGACAAACAAAACTTGAACGTTTCTGTTCCTTTCAAGGAACCGTCATTAAGGAGAATCTGTCGATCAGTATGTGACAGCACTGAGGGGGTTGGCTAGGACTTGTAATTTTTGCAAGTGCATGAAGGACAATCGCATACGCGATCGAATGGTTCTTGGAGTTCAGGACGCTGCAATGACCACGAGACAGCCGAGAGTGAGACAGTTAACATTTGCCCAGTGTATTGATAGTTGCAAGAGCGAAGCGGCTGCGGAACGGAAATTCTAGGATCTTAACGGTGAAAATGGAAGGAAGCACAACGCGATTAGCCAAGGGCAAGCCGGGCTTGCAGTATACCCTTGCGGGTTTTGCGGTGGACGCCATGAACGACGGAAAGAGAAACATTCGGTGTTTGAAAAAACTTGCATGAAGTGCCCGGAGAAGAACCAATCCACCAAGCAGTGTAAGTTACCAGCCGTCGGACGGATCACTGAAGTGTCAGAGGCCTAGCAAATGCTGAATGGTGTTCCAGATGCATCTGGATCAAGGGGATTTACGCCGAACTTTTTACTGAAGGCAAACGAAGGCGATGTCAGTTGGATTCGGACGCACCTGTCAATGTTATCTTCAAACTTCAGTTGTGAAGTCGTCCGGTACGCAACTGCGAGTGTGAGATGGATCAAAAACTCGTGCTCGGGAAAGTCAGTGCGCCGATCAGAATTTGAGAGAATAGCAAGTCCTATGTGTTTGGTTCTTGTTGTTGTGGAAGGAAATTCAACACCAATCCTTGAATTGAATGACATTCAGATGATGGACTTTGTGACTTCTCATGTTGTTAGTTTTCTGTGTTAGAGATGCCCTTACTATTTGATCAGTACTCTCCTGTGTTTGATTCCGTCTTGGATTGTGTGCCGGGTACTGTTAGTCTTTCTGTAGCCAACAGTGTCGTACCGGTTGTGTTGCTAGCTAGGGCAGTTCCGCTAGCCATTCGTGAGAAATTTAAGAGTGAATTGAATCGCTTGCTCGAGCTTAAAGTAATAGTGCCAGTAGATAAGCCTACCGACTGGGTCAGTCAAGTTGCAATAATGTTGAAGAAGTCTGGTGGTATTCGTGTGTGTATTGACCCCAGGCCACTGAATACTGAACTCCGAAGGGAACAATACAGGTTGCCGATTCTAAGCGACATTTGCTTGAATTAAACCAAGCCTCCTCCCTTTACAAAAGTCGACTTGTCTTCTGTGTACTGGCAACTGGTGTTGGATTAAGAATCTGGTTATCTAACCAAGTTTGGCACCCCTTTTGGGCGTTTTCGGTGGCTGTGTTAGCTTTTTGGAGTAAAAGTGTCAAGCGTGGTTTTTCAGAAGCGTCTAATTCAGGCGCTTGACAAACTCAAAGGAACGACTTATGTCGCTGACGACGTGCTGATATACGGAAGCACGAGTACGGAACACGACCGGAACCTTGAGGCCTTTCTACAACGGTGCATTTGGCAAAGAATAGCGTTATCATGTGAAAAGATAGTTTTTCGAGCAACAGAAGTGACGTTTCATGGCCACCTATCCACGTCTGAAGATCGATTCAGACGATCCAGAAAATGCCGCCCCCGGAGATGCTAAAGCAGTTTCACGTCTTAATGACACGACCAATTACCTGAGTCGATTCCCCCCAAAGCTGGTTGACATAATGCGTCCAATTTACACACAGAGTCACGTCGATGTGGGGCGAAGCCCAGCAACTAGCGTTTGATGAGATAAAAAAAGTTAACTCCGATTACCCCGGTATTAGCATATTATAATCCAGAGCTTCCTCTAGTAATCCAATGTGACAACAATGAGTCAGGCCTTGGAGCTGTGCTACTGAAACAATGGGGACTACAGAGGCCGGAGTCTTTCGGCTGCGAAACGAAATTATGCATAAATCGAAAAAGCAAAGCTGGAAGTGGTTTTTGCTTTGGAGTGCTTCAACATGTACACATTCGGAAGAAAGACAATGGTACACACAGACCACAAACCTCCAATAAAAGTAGTGAAGAAGCCACTGAGTGCTACGCCCTGACATCTACAACGGATAATGATCAGGCTACAAAAGTACGACAGTGAGCTAGTCTACCAATCCGGAGACAAACTGAATATCGCAGATTCTCTCGTGCTTATATACCCGGTGCTGTGACGGATGATTTTGAGTTCCAACCATTGCTGCAATGGACTACAGGATGTTACCGATGGACAAGATGGTAGACCTGCCGGACGCTCATTGAATAAATCCATGTGACACACGCTGGAGTAAACAGCTGTGTTCGGAGAGCAAAGGAACTTTACTTTTGGCCAGGCATATCCAGTACGATAAAGGAGCACATAGCGAGGTGTGAAACTTGCAGAAGGCACGATTCAAGCCAAGTGAAGGAAACGATGCTGCTGAGAGAACTTCCGGAAAGACCCTGGTAACTAGTTACAGCCGTGAATATATTCACACACGGCGGGAAACAGTACGCTGCAAAGTTGTATGTAATACAACGAACGAGAACTCTACCAGTCGCCCCAGTTACGAACAAACAGTGTACGTCTGTCACATCTCATTGTTTATATAAATACTCGTGTAGCTGCAGTATGAGCTACATAGGGAGGACAAACCGACAACTAGCTGTTCGTATCAAGGAGCATGTACCCAAATGGCTGGAGACGCAGTTAGAGACGCCAGGAGCCTGTATAGATGCCGATGGACGGCTCCCCCACATCTTCTGTTGCAAGGCAC
>JTDE01001927.1:31021-86328 GCA_014338405.1 Paragonimus skrjabini miyazakii | reverse complement strand
GACTGGGCGTTAACTGAAGACGACGAAAAGAAAGCGATTAGTAAAATATAGAATGCGTACGCAGAGACAAGACATGATGACAAGAAGAACTTCCTACACCTTTTCCAGTTTAAGATATCCTAGGTAACTAGGTCTAGGAAACTGGCGGGAACGCGTCCTCTCACTCCGTAAGAGTCAATTAATCCCTGTGGTTTTCAGCCTACTCATGTGCACTTCAACCGTGCGACCTCGTCCGCCGTTGAAATCCAAATAATCCAATTGGGATATCTTAAACTGACATCGAAATATCTCAAACTTGAAAAGGTATAAAATGTTGCACTGCAATTTTGTCTACGTTTCGGAATTCGCGTAAAAAATAAATTCAAAAAGAAGCACGCATTTAGGAAGCTGCCGACAGTAAGGAAAATAGTTCGAGGCTGCGTGCATGAGTATTTCTAGACAGCGATACATTTTTTGTGCCCGTCAGGAAACCGACCAGAGTCAGTAGGCTAACGTTGACGCCAGGTTCTTTATACTCCCATATCAGGCCACTGTGCAGCGTTTCCCTGCTACATCCTGAGAGGAAACACAAGACGCAGAAAGACAAATATGGGTAAAACGTTTCCAAATGAAGTCAACTGATTAAATGTTAAAAAATGCTTCATGTAAAAAGGGGCTAGCTGTTCCTGACATAGCGGCGGGTTGCCATTGCCCACGTGGCGCTGCCATCACGTACAAGCGACGTCCCCACACAATGGACACGGACAGGTCTCGTTCGGTAATTGTAGAGCAGTGAGTTATACACCTTGCCCTTCGGCGAAAGGGATGTCACATCAACGTTACAAGTGCCTCGGATTAGGAAAGGCCAACTGGGGTCCAACGATGAGTAAACAAACACTCTCAGCACCAGAATCACCCGTGAACCAAACTCCAGAGTAAACGAAACCCTTGAATATTCCTAGACTGTGACCACCTAGGGTGAACGCACGCATACGCTATCACGAGTGAGACCATCCCGAGCTCCGTGGTTAAAATCGACTATTTCATACGAAATACTCTTGGTAGCCAGCAGGGTTAGATTAATCAACCAGAAGCATCTCCGTACTTCTGACATGAAGAAGATCCTCGTGTCAGGGAATGGTGAATAAGTGAGTGTTGATCGCGCTTCTCATGAAGTCACCCCTAGCTGCTGATATTAGGGTACACTGCACCAATAGAGGGGGGAATTTAGGTTCAGCAACGAGATCGTATTGTTCGAATGTTGTACCAGCATTTTCCTGTTGTGAATGATGATTAACGACCTTACGGAAGAAAGTAGCCCGACATGTCGTAGACAGCTAGTCGATAAGTTGGAAGATGTGGACTGGTATTGTTGCTGATTGCACACTACTGTTGAGTAACAACAGATTAAGTTCGCATCTGATCACATTTAAAGAAGGTATAGAGGTTTTCTCACCCTTCAAAACAAACCTGAATCGCTCTGATCACAAAAATGTTTATTTTCTAAGCCGTCGAGTTTCGAAACACGAAGTCAGGAACGAACAGAAGAAACTAGAATACTGAACATAGGAGAAATTTTCAACAAACGCAAATCTATGATTCTTGCTGATACCGGGCCACAACCATGAACAACAGTGGCTCGAAAGCATGGCTATCTTCTGCGGTTTGATGTGTAGCCGTAATTGCCAAACACCTTACCAACGTAAATGTTGGAGTTTCAGTTCCACTCAACAAAAAGGTGAATACTGTTGGTTCACGTCAACGGACAAAGAAGATAGGTATATGTTCAACAGGGTTCACGTGCAGCATCAATCACAAATCAGCTGTGTCCAAACTCCAAGGACGCGAAATAAACATGTACAGGGTTCTGTATATACCAAAGGCATGATAGGATTCAAGTTGGCACTGGCACATATGCATCTAAATAAGAAGAACGGCTACAGTGTATCATAATTTTATTGCGCACGCAACAAACGTATGTGGTGAGGTATTAGATAACGAGGGCATCGGTTGATTTTTATTTGCAATCGCGAATGCGGCTATTTTGACACTGTCAGCCCACTAGCAGTCAAACACTGTACGCGTAACCGACCAAAGCGAAACAGTATAGTTGAAAAACTACTCGGCAAGGAGCACAGCCAACAGTGAGTCAGTGTACTCAAAGACCGAAAGGTTGCATAGCCCGCTGTTGGATCGTGCAGATATGATGCTATGAACTTCGACTATACCGTGTTGGTGCATGAAATTGTGCAACACGATTATTTCGACAAACATATTTTGTAAAAACTTTTTTTCAGAGAAAAGTAAGATTTCGAAAACATACAACTCGTGGATATGGAAAAAGTCTCCACAGTCAGAAAACAAAGAAATAAGGCGTTCGTCAGTCTCCCTCCTCGTCACATCTGACCGACCTACTGTGTGACTCAGACCAGCATGAATATACACACAAAGCTGTGGGTATAACTACAGACCACACCAAAAGACGGATGTGTTTATGTTGTGAACTAATTAAGTCACCGTTCGAACACAAGATTATCGGGCCCAAAATAGATGGCCGTTTGACTTTCGGAGGCGACTGGACAAGGTGCTGTCACAGATTATCCTAAAGATATCACCACTACAAAGACAATAGCACCGCTGTGGTTATAAATGAAATGTGTGACTGGATCTTGATCAACGGATAAAAGTATCTTGCCTATGGTTGTAAGGTTGATGGACCAGTTACTGCTGTACATTCCACAAAGTATTGGTGGACATACACAGTAAACAACTGCATGTAATCTTCATCAAAAATAACATTGATGCTTTAACTGTCATGCAGGCAATGAAAAGCAACCTTAGTTTAGAGAGCTGTATAAAGGTACGACGATGTTTAGATTAACTAAACAATTTTCGGAGTTGTGAAAAGTGAAGGATAGCGAAGCATCAATGGTGTTAATTATAAAACTCAAGTCCCAACTTCTTCAAAGTGTGCATAACCTGACAGTCTACGTGTAGCTACCAGGTTATGACATAATATTTATCATAAACAAAAACTATTGATTTCTTGAAGGGTTTTGACGGAACACAAACGCAGTTCAAGATCTATTGATTCACATACACACTTTCACTCGTGTGAATTGATCGATCTTAAGATTGTTCCAAATATGAAGGAGATGGCTTCTAGGAACGGTCGTAGAATAACACAATTTTGTATGATTTGTTCACATCTTGTGGGTTTGGGAAAGAACGCTAAGCTTTGGATTGCCAATTTGTATTAGCCACAAGAGCTTGAATAGACCATTACGTATACAACGCTTCACTATAAGAGACGCTTATGGGAGCGCGGTGGTCTAATGGACAAGTCCTTGGTTCTTAACACGAAGGTTGCATCGTTCGTTCCAGAAAGGTGAATAATCGACTAGCGAATACAGTGGCTATGTGGAAAAAAAACATTAAACAGCGTAACTGGTGAATTGTAAACTAACAAAATAATGAAAAAATAAATATTGTTAGATTTTATCATTTGAGGGAATACGTTACAGTCCACCCCAACGCCCGCCGAACCTGATAGAATTCTTAAGCTTAGGAATACAATGCCATTGAGCTAAACTGTTTACCTCGTCGGTCACATCCGTGAGTTAGCTGACAAGATGTGTGGGCCATAACGGGATTTTCCCAGAAAACAAGTTTGAATGATATTTCTACGCTCCCGTCGTGTGTGGTAATGTAGTATGTACAATCAAAATAAAAACGGGTATTACAGTCAATTTGAATTCAGATCGAACTTCAGAAATTTCACTTGTAAATTTCATCAATCGCTAAAGTTGTTTATAAAAGAATCTGCAGATCCGGATGGAAAATCACGAATGTTACTGATTATGCTACAATTTCACATAAAACGTCACATTCTCGAATCACTTCTCCGTGATTGGTTCGATTCTCGATAGGACTCACCAGGCAAAGACAGTCTGAATGCTGTACATTAGCAGCCAAAGACAAACTGTGTATCTGCAGATCAACAGATGGAGCGAGTCACAAACCGATGATTTCCATTGCTTCACTATAAATGGGACAGGTGACATATTGGATATGAGCTAGGTTTGTAAAAGTTTTGCCGGTGGCTCAAAACTCCTCGAAAGGACTCTTTCACTTGAGTCCAAACTGAGACAGCATTTAGTAAGTGAGTTATCAGTCAGAGAGTGAGCACACAAAGCAGACCGCCCTGGACCGTGTAGACACAAGAATAACGTACAAACAATGGATCAAAAGGTACTGTACTACGGACAGTAACATATATCAATCATATATTATAATTAGTATTCAATCCTATTTCACCCCCACTTTCCACTTCCTCTGTCCAATAACAGACAAAACAGCTAGCAGACGTTGGCATTTCCAGTGCTTCCACTGTTTGATAAGTACATCAGCAAGCGACTCTGACGAACATTGCGACCCCGTGCCGAGGTTACGCGATAACAGTTCCTATATTCAAGAAAAAAATCCGGGAATTTTGCGAACACCATAGGAAAATTAGTTTGATCACAGTCACTTCTAGGGTTCAGGTATCCATTATACTTCGTCGATTCACTGCAGCTCGGGGGGTAAGCATTAGGGAAGAACATACAGGGTTTCGACCTGATCATATTTGTACCTTTCGTAAAATTTTGGAGCAGCGTCATGTGTACCGCCGACCAACAATCACAGTATTTCTCGACTATAAGGGTGCGTTGGATTCAGTGGACCGATCTACACTTTTAGAGTCGCTTAAACGCAGGGATGTACCGACTAAGTATGTGAACATACTGTCGGCGCTTTGTTCCTATACTTCGGCTTAAGTTAGGGTTTACGGTGAACTGTCTGATAGTTTCAGCACCAGGAGCGGCGTATATCAAGCCTGTCCCATTTCACCATTTTTGTCCAATTCCGACATAAATGAAATAATGGAGGATTGTCTCCAAAACTCACAAGATGCCAGCGTGGACCTCCTACCTGGAGAAAGACTGCCTGATCTTGATTATGCTGACGACAAGGTGTTACTGTTTGACAGCTTTCAAGCGGCACAAACAACGCTAGAGGCTATTTCGCGTTCTGCAGCCTCAAAATGCTCCTTCAAGATTGCTGTGAGTACGTAGATTTAATGTTAGATAACGAAGTCATGGAGGTTGTTGACCGATTTGTATACCTGGGAGGCTGCATCAGCGGTGGCGGTGTAGGGAATGAAATAGAAACGCGTATCTCCGAGGCTAGGACGATGTTCGCTAATCTGAGACACCTATGGCGATAGAGAGGTATCTCCTTGAAGCTTAAGGGTCGCGTATATCAGACAACAGTGAGGGCTGTGTTAATTTACGGCAACGAAGCCTGGCCGCTCAGAGTAGAAGACGTGAATCATCTTCATGTATTTGACCAACGTTCAATCGCTTGTATCGGGTGGTACCCGCTAGTAATCAACGAAGAGGTTAGGAAGCGGGTATTTGGCACTGAGTGTCAAATGAGTTATTACACTCAATCCTAACACTTGCACAGACTTAGATAGTTAGGTCATGTACTAAGCTAGTCGTTTGACGAATGAAATCGTTTACGAAGAGCTAGGTCATTGTAGGTCGGGTTCTTCTCCCGGGCGACTCACAGAGTCGGTGGCTTGAGGCGTTAGGTGAGATGAGGGTTAACCGAGCTCAGTGGCGTGAACGTTGTCGTTGTTTGGCCGAGTTGTCTGTGAAGTAAGTGCACTTAATGACGCGGGGCAGTGAAAGCCGTAAGGAAGCTGTCGTGCTGATGACGCCTTACTTTCACTTACAGCTTCGTTGTTTGTTTGCAAGGGGTATGCATCTTGATGTATATTTGAATATAGACGTAACTATTTTTAGTAGTTAGATCTCCCTCTTCTCTTTTCTTCTCACCTTCTATACAAGCTTTTTTTCCTTCGTTATTGTGCGGCAGTTAAGCATCAGTGTGAACCACTGTTGTATTGCTGTCTATGTTGATGGAACTTGAAATGTGTACTATCATCAAAAACAGGATTCATTAGTGGTGCGCGCAGATGCTTAACCGCCATACAACCCTATTAAATGCGTGCTGCTTACTTCAGTCCTTAGTCTAACATTCAAGTACAGCTCTCCCATCGGGTCTGGTGAATCCAAAGCCTAATACGGCGGTCGAATCAGAGTTCGAAGAAAGAAGCGAACATCAAAGCAGACCGAAGTTTGTTCAACGACATCCCAATAAACGATAGTGTATCCTAAATTTGCTATTATATTACCCTCGGTCATCAAACAAATATAACGTACATTGCAGATAGGAATCAATTGCCAGTCCGCATACGCCGCCGTGCGG
This sequence comes from Paragonimus skrjabini miyazakii, assembly GCA_014338405.1. Taxonomy (NCBI): domain Eukaryota; kingdom Metazoa; phylum Platyhelminthes; class Trematoda; order Plagiorchiida; family Troglotrematidae; genus Paragonimus; species Paragonimus skrjabini miyazakii. Next base: position 80,034 of record JTDE01001927.1, on the reverse strand, counting down.
GCGGCTTAAATAAGTGCACGATATGTGCCCATCAACGTATTCATTAAAAATGACATCCTGACTGAAAACACTAGCAAAATACTGTGCGACAGCAAACCACAAATTCAGTTTTGCGCTCATGCCCAGCTCTGATAATGTAAGACCGGTTATATCGATCGCACAAACAAGTCCGTGTGATTTACTCGCCTCAACTTAATGGTGTAGTTATCAAGTTAATTAGTAGCGTTGCATTAGCATAGCACATGGATGTGAGCCATTCAGTCAAGTGGAGCTAGAGTAAAGAAATTTTGAGGGACGCCTGCAGAATAGCATTATCGAACAAATTTTTCGAGTGTAATCAGGTGAAGGAACCTAAAAAAACGCTGGGGGGGAATCGTAGGGCTACGAAAACCTGTCACGAGGAAGTACGCTCTAGATGAATTGTGCAGTTGTGGCATAAAAGAATTTTAGTGTGAATGAATCCTTTCAACAAATGCCGCTTGATTGAGCATAGAACGCGAACACTCCAAACAACCTCCCGTCGGAAACAATGGTAGTCATGAAGTTTAAACTAACGGATTGCAACAAACCTCAAAAACTAAACTTCTTTCCAGCTTATGTATTGAAAAATGGTAGCGAGTAGTACATATCAGAATGGATTGATAACAATGCAGCAAAGTTTCGACATCTAAAGAGAAGCCAAACGGCTGGTGTTTCAATTTGTGTGAATGACGGAAAGCATCCTTCCGAACTAGAGTCGAACGATTATAATTCCAATATTCAAGGAGGGTTTTAGGAACTTTTGCAAAAGCCATAAAAACATTAGCATGACCCCAGTCATTACTAAGTTTACGTCATGCAGTAGACCTCGTCGACCCACTGTAGCCCGGGAAACAAACATTAAGGAAGAACAGGCAGGGTTTCTTCTTGGACAAGTATGTACTGGTAAAACTTGCACTCTTCGCCAAACTCCAGGACGTCGTCATATATTCCGTCAGCCAACAACTTTCGTTTTCCTCGACTCTAAAGATGCGTTTGATTCAGTCGTTCGATCGACACTTTTATCGTCGCTCAAACACAAGGGTGCACAGAACAAACATGAAAATACTATCTGCTCTTTCTGTACATATTTAACCCAGATTAGGGTTTATGGCAAACTGTCTGACAGTTTCAACACCAACGGCGACGTACGCCAGCATTATTGTTCAATTTCGTCGTACATAAAATAACGGAGGACTGACTACGGTATTCACAAAACGTCGGCGTAAAACTCCCACAAGATGGAAGACTGGATGATCTTGATTATGCTGATGACAACGTGTAGTTTGATAAGATTCAGGCAACATAGAAAATACTAGACGCTATTTCGCGTTCCACTAAATATTTCGAAATGCGCAGTGTTTCCGCAAGAATACTGTGATTACGTAGATTTCATATTGGATGGTGAAGTTAGGAGGGTTGTTGACCGGTTTGTGTACTTAGAAAGTTGCATCAAAAGCAGCGGGATATCAGGGATAAAACGGAAGCTTGTGCTTCCAAGGTGGAACAGCAAACGTTAATCTGGGACACTTCTGGCGAGAGAGGCATATCGTTGAAGCATAAGGACCACGTATACGAGGCGACCGTGGGGAATTGTGGTACTTTACGGCTGTGAATCGTGGCCGATGAGAGCAGAAGATCTGAACTGTCTTCATCTATCTCTGCGTCTGGTCACTTACATCGGGCAACGAAGAAGTTAGAAGGCCGATGTTTGTAGTGCCAAGCGAGGTCCATCGTTCAACCTTTACGTCTGCACAGAATTAGATGGCTAGACCATGAACTAAAAATACCAGCGAGACGTCTGTCACGCCCAGTACTCCTAGCCGATGCTGCGGCCGACTGGCGCACAGTGCGAGGTAGACGGCTGACGACCAAGCATAAAGAAGTGAAATCGTTCACCTACCTTGCAGACAGCCCAGCGATTAACAAAATCGGTAGCTGCATACTTTGGTTTGGACAGCGGGTAATCGGGTTCAGTGGCGTGAATGTTATCGTTGTTCGGCCGAGCTGGGATACGGGACAATGAAAGCAGTGAAGAAGCTGTTGCCGCCTTACTTTCACTTATAGCTTAGTTTTTCGTTTGCAACGTGTTTGAATGTTTGGGGATAATTAGCAGCAGTTTGGTCCCCTTCATTTTTTTCTTTTCTTATTTATCCGCTACAGCCTACTATTTTTTTTATGGTTGTGTGGCAGTTAGGCGTCAACTAGAACCACTGCAGTATTGTTGTTCGATGATGTTGATGAGTATGGTGATGTCTGTCAATAGCCATTCCGGCTTTTAGAAAGAAGGTCCGAAGATCATACCAAAACCAAAAATATGCCCCCCAAGTCTACACCACATCCAAGTTGCACACCGCCATAAGCCTATTTGTGGGGGAGCAGGCGAAGTCATCATCCGGTAGGAGGTACATCAATCACATTTTCACCTAGCGGCAGATGCCGGAGTACCGGTGTTTTTATAACCAATCAACGGTATTGAATACTTTTATACTTAAGGACTGCATCCGGCTCACTTCTTCGAAAAGTCCGTTAAAGCTGTTTCCTTGGAAGTTCCACCGCAAAGCTTGGCGCCTGCACCCTCTCCTAGGCAGTCTATTAGATAATGTGGACCGCTTCTTTAAGTTGAGTAGCATACCTCCGTCAACTTGCGGTAATATTACAGAGCGGAGATCGGTGGAACTTCCGAGATCTGGCGTATTGAGGGGAACTGGAAGTTTGGAACCAAGTGCATGCGACCATTGAAGAAAACAATTCGTGCAGACATTACTGCACATAACGGGTGCGTGACGCCTGTGTCATTTATTTTTCTAGAAAACCTAGTCTGTTTCTGCTGACGATATTAACAGACTTGATAGGGTCGGCCAACATGGATTCCGTCAATTAACCCCCTCAAGCGAGGTGATCGCATGAGCAATGCGGTTATCCACCACCGTATGGAAATTGTAGATACACGATCGATGATACAAAAGCGCCGCTTGCAACAATTGGTTGGCGTACTTCGTTTGCAATTATCTGTTCACCACACTCACTATTATCTACTGCGATCGCCAAGGGTTGGGTAAAAATACGAGGTGAAGAGGCAACGACTTGATCACGAAGCATGGAGACCAGCTAGATAACATAGATGCCACCTTCTCGGTTGGGACTTTGCGATCATTTAAATTAATGATCAGAAACTTCACCAGACACTGCAGCGCGGTGCAGTCAATAGTGTGGCTGCACCCACATTACCACTACATCTTATTTGTTCTGTTCCCCCGAGGTTCGTTTTTTATGGCAGAATTTCTCTTAGGATATTTCCCTTCACCGAAGTTGTGAAAGGTAGCTGAAGTCATGGTACTGTTTGTAGCCAGCAGTTATTTATATATGCACAAAATCTTGAAAGCTAAGGTGAAAAATCTCGGGTGCAAGACGGCTAACGTTGCACCAAGACGAAAGCTGCGTTGCCAACGCGATCAACTTAAAGACTAGACAAAGTTACGTTACACTTTTCCGTGTGATTCCTGAAATGATATTGATTAAATTATGTGCATTTTCCAGGAATGCACAATGTACATTCTAAAAATGTCAAATTCCGGCATTTATTTTCAGTTAATCACTATAACTATCTGTCCGTCGACCACAAACCATTAGGACTATGAATTCAGCAACTGGAAACTAACGAAACGCAACACACGGAATACATAGTTGAAACCAGCGTCAGTCGGTCTAGGTGCAAATCCCACTGACCTTGGAATAAGTAATCCTCCGTGTTCTGATCGGGATTGGCCGATTGGCCAATGCCTTCCCACGGCGATCGACCGGCCAACATTTCAAACATGAGAACTCCGAGAGCCCACCAATCCACACTGAAGTCTGAATAGAGAATGTAGAAGAGAACGAGGAAGGTGCGTAAATGTTAGTTAATCACAATAGAACTGATGTACGAACAAACGGTACTGCAATGCAACATAAGCAGGTTTCGTACGAGCTCAGTAGACAACCCACATGAAATGTTTGTATAGATTACATTTTTATTAACCAACTGAAGTGGGCTGACGCGGTTATCAGTTCAACTGAAAACACCTTGAGGATGCTCTGTTAAAAACAAAACCTTACTACCCGCCTCAGTATATTTCAGTCTTATGAATGTATACAGTACAGCACCAATATAACAAGCGAAAACGTCCAAGTCCTAAAAATCCTTCTTGATATGTTGGCTATTGAGAACTCTCTTATAACTAAGATCTCGTCACAATGAACACACTGGCGAACCCCACAAATTTGTTCGTCATAGCGAAGTCTATACGGTGAGCCACAGCTTAATCAATGTCATGTCACCAGCAGGTATGTCAACAGATGAGAGTACATGGTTCGTGTTCTCAGCCATGAACTGTGCCAGGTATGCTAAATGGAGTTCTTCGTTTGCATCACTAGCTCAATCGAACACAATAGGCACCCCGTTATCGGAACCGAACAGGTGGACGGGAGGACAGAAAATGGTCTACATGATAGGTATTATCACCGAATCTGCTTGTTATGTTCGACCAAACAAAGATGTGTGAGGGTCAAATAGAGTTACGGATTAATGGGCGGGGTAAAAATGGTGTGGCATTAATTGCGATAATCGTTCAGAGCAATCGCCGAATAAACACAGCTGTGAGTGTAACATGTCTAAAAGACCAGATGCCGTGCCAAAAAAAATAAACGTATCAATTTTTGGTTTTGTGATTTCGTATGTTTTACGGGTTTGCCGCTATGAATCGCATCAAAATAAAATATTAGACGGCTATGTGGGCAACAGTAACTAAAAATAGACAATCGTCGGCTGGAGAGACCAGGCGTTACAATAATATAAAAGGTGACGTGGTAAGCTCATCCATCCTGGAAGATAATTACGATACAACGTCGATACAGATACCTCATATTAGAAAATAACATTCTGGCTGTCTAGATCAAAGCCACAACTTGATTAATTGCATATTTTCCGAAACTGTTCAACTCTCTAGAAAGAGAGTCATATACGAAAAGAAGTGAAGTGACAGACACTTGCTAACCCTGAACGAATACCTTAACCTTGGGGATGTAAACCGCATACCACAACAGCTTGCTTCAAACGGTAAATATACTGTCAGTGTTGGAGTCTCCAACAGACGTCCTGGTCGTAGGTTTGGGAACCAGAAAGAACCCAAGTTATTGTGAAAGTCAGCGGCTTTGAGGAAATCATAAACAGGGGAAGCTGATGCAAACATGGAATTAGGCAGTTCTGTCATGACCGGCCTAAAGCATCCCTCACACAAGACGCCCTGAGTATTTTACGGCTCACAAAAAAGGTCGAAGGATAACGATTGAAAACCATACCTCAGAATACTTGGGAACATACTAACAGCAATCGAAAAGGAAGGAATCCGAAACAGCACGACGTAAATTTGTGGTGGGTGGTGTACGATTAAGTTTTGAAAGCCCCCACATAAAACAACGTGTAAAGCGAGACGTGATATGGTGACCTGAAAATGCTTAACGAAGAATGGCCAGGCGCCTAACCATGTAGGCCTCAAAGTGGTAACAGGTTTTAGACAATCGCGAACGAAGTCCGATCAATGTGTTCGTTTGACAACCGAGCCGCGCAAAACGACTTGAATGACGTCAGCCCAAGTTATCAGTGTGCATTGGCCAATCGCATGATAGGATGTGGACTACAACTCCAAGTGGAGTCAGACAACCAATCATCAAGACACCAGTTAAAACAAACAAAAACAGCTCGACCAAACAGGGGCTCGCCAACTAAAACAAATGCAATCTAAACAAGGCCAACCGGTTAATAAGTCGTGAACAAAAGACCAGTTCTCCCGTGACAAAATTTCCATTCATGAGAATACTTAGCAATTGAGATTATTCACAACTGACAGGAAGTTGTTCCTGAGCTTTTGATATATACGATAAGTATAACCACCAGTCCATTGTGATTGCACTCGTACGTTGTTTCCAAGATGTTTAACGGAAAAAGAAACTATCCTAGTGCAGACAGAAATAGGAATAACTGCGCGAGGAAAAATACGAGAAATGAGACTGCGATAAAACTGAAGGTAACACAAACGCGTATCTCATTGCTCAACGAAGCTAATGAATTCGGTTACTTCAATGTTGAGAGAAGTCTTAGTCGTGGGGTCATCGATCGGAATTAACAGGACAGTTACTGCAACCCCACTCGGGAAGATCGGAGCATCAATCACGAGCGAATGTGGCTGAGTGTTTGCATGTGGTTATTTTCATCGTACTTAATGTGAGGTTGATGACACAGTGGCTAACACGACTACTTCATGAAAGCGTGGCCGGAGTTTTAATCCGGCTCGTGCCACAGATATGTTCCCTAATCTGGTGTTTCCGACTAGTCAGTTATGCAGGTGGTTAATCTGTCTCCAACCTGGTGACAGTTACAAACGTCAATCCGAATTTTTTGTAAACTGCAGACAAGTCATTATAAATTTTTCCAACGTCTGATGGTCTTAGAATATTTACCGACAAATAGAAATCCGCAGTGTATTTTGACTAATTGTGTACTTTTCAGGAGGGAAGGTGAACTTGTGTAATCTGAATTGTATCAACCAATATACACATACATACATGCAATAGTAAACAAATGTGGAACGTAGTAAAATGGACGAGATTTGCACATTCGGCGGTTAGCAAAGTCTCGAGAACGCGTCGAAAAACATCGGTGTAGCTAAAGTCGTTACACTACCACACACGTTTAATGTTTCGGAGACATATGAGGTGGATGACCTAAATTCAGTGAAATCTATACATAACACGAAATGACAATATGGAGTGGAAAACCTGTCACACTGTTTATTCAGTGAAAATCCACAGCGTAGATTGGCTCGGCTTTTCAGCTACATAAAACTGTATGCACACACTCTCATTGCACGATAGACTCTTCAAGGAATCACTGAGACAATTCAAAAACCTCGGGTAACACAAGCAGAAAATGCTCAGCAAGAAAAGTCAGAAAAGGTACCCTAAAACAAAGAGCACTCCGATCGTCCAACGGTTGACCGTGACCGCCGGTGTATTATCCAATACGGTCGAAAAACATCTAGTAACTCTCAAAAGCCTGACGTAGCTTCGAGTATATCCACTGCGCGCAGCAGTGCTCAGAATGATACCTCAAGGTCTTATTCACTGCGCCCTCGGGCTAGGCAAGCCCCTCACTGCCAAGTGAGTCATTGGCTCCGGGTGGAGTCCCCCAAGAAAACCCTATATCCTGTTGTCTCGCAGGCCATACTTTTGAGTCAGAGACTCGTGGCGGGGTCCCTCAAGTCAACCCCTTCCGCGGCATAAACGACCGGGATGTATCAGAAGTGATCGTTCTCTCGACAATGACATTACTAACCGATTTCGACTTTCTCCTACCGTTTTACCCCCTATTCCTCCTGCCTTCCATAGGCCTTCGATCAATAATTGTTTTCTGAGGCCAAGACAACTGGTAAGCATTGGCGTCTTTAATGTATCCGACAAGTCGGTCAGCAAGCAGATCTGGCAAGTACTCTCTCAAGTCTGGGGTTTGATGTGTGCTGTGTGTCGGAGACGCGAATCTACGATTCTAGCACGGTTATCCATTTGAGCTCACCTCTAGACAACTGTCGATCCAAGTGCTTCTGTCTCAGAGTTTCTGGTGACGGCGCAGCTGAATTTCGCGGCCAAGCTGGGGTGGGAATCGCACTGAGTTCCACAGCAGAACAATGTTTGCTCGATTGGATCCCAGTGAACAGTCGATTGTGCGCTGTCAGATTCAATATATCGGTAAGTCTGTCGACGCAACTCAGAAAACCGTCGTGTATTCATTATATCGGCGTACGCTTTGACGGACAGCTGTTCGGATGTTACCAAGGATGCGTTCTGTGACACTCTCGTTGACCTTCTGAGGCAAACTACACACTCAGACATCATCATACTAGAAGGCGATTTTAATGCTCGACTTGGTTGTCTTTCTCTGGAGGCAGAGCGATTGGGAAATATGTTTGGTGTCCGCAATGAAAATGGTGAAACATTGTTGCAGCTGCACGCATCTCACGGTCATTAGATTTCGGGCACCGCATTTCAACATGAAGAGAGGCATTGTGCTACATGGAGACATCCTTGTGCTTCTCTGCTATGGACATAACTCGATAATACAGCAGTCAGTTACAAGTGGCGCCACTCCGTTAAAGACTGTCATGCATTTCGGACGAACCACCTGGACTCGGATCATACTGTAAGGCGTGCCCGTTTTGTTTTGTCATTTGCCCAGAGGACCTACACTCGTAAGTGTAAGGTGCTTAACTAGCAATCGAGCGATGAGGATGTAAAAACCGCTTACCAAAAGGCGTTGGTGAACAAGTTGCCCAGTTCAAGTTAGACGGGAGATCTTAACGAACATTGAGAACAAACCATAGCAGCCATGAAAGCATGCTACGAACAGGCATGTTCCGAAGGCGCTGTCCATTTGCAACAAATCTAGATATCTGTCACGTCGATAAACCTTAGGAACAAGCGTCAGATAGCAAGGATACGAGTTGCCACTGTCAAACTGCGTCATCTGTGGCGTCAAAAAGACATTCAGTTATTGCTAAAAGGAGGGGATTTAATACTTTTATATGTTCTGTTTTGCTCTATGGTTCGGAAACGTGGCCTGTTCGCAAGGAAGATATCAACAGGCTTGATGTATTTGACCATCGTTGTCTCCGCCAATTGGCCCATATTAAGTGGACTGATCGCGTGAGCAATGTGGCCGTTCGCCGGCGCGTATTCCGGAACGCTCGGGATGCGCGATCAATTGGTCAACTACTCACGATGGTTGGGTCACGTACTCCGTATGTTATCTGATCGTTTACCGTACCGGGCGTTATATGCTGAGGCCACCAACAGTTGGGTAAACCGCGTGGTGGTCAACCAACAACGTGGTTACGAAATATGAATATTCTGACTGCTCCACTGAGCAAAGTGGGTAGGTGTCGCCTACCTGGATAGGGTCCTCGTGATCACTCAAATCGCTGATTGGAGACGCTATCCGAGATGGCGGTATGTCGCAGTCAACGGCGTACCTGTATCCATACCATCTCCAGTTCTTCCGCTTAGTCTTCTTTTAATAATTTTCAACTTTCTTAGTAATGTTTTCATCTAGGATATTCTACGTCACTGTTGAGGTGAGCGGTGGCCAGAGCCACGGTACCTTCTGGTCAGACTTATGGATGCTATGATGATGATGCTCAGCAAGACTTTAGTCGTACGATTTGTGATTCGATCAGACATTCAGCAAGAGCCGAGCCGAAACGCAAGTTGGGTTTCCTCTTGAACTGTTTCGAACAGCTCGCCGTGAAGAATGATAACAACCACTGACTCTCGTCAGCTTCGAAACAACATCCGGAACCTTACAGAGGCGATTTATACCGGTGACCATAAACAACTATGAATCTCTCGAGGATGCCCAGAGTTCAGTGTAAGGCAACCGTGGTTGAGGAAATGCCGTCCGTATATTCTAATCTCTGAGAGCATTTCCTGTACCCTTAGATTTCATCAACAGTCAGACCTTATTCAAGTTTCAAAAACGTTAAGTAAGCATGGAACGAGCTCTCTAGTGAAACGGACAAACGTGAGAGCACATGGGTCATCAAAACCGGCTTATCTACAAGCAGCCAATGACTATATAGAGTGAAGTGCAATAAAGCTGCACGTATAAACTTGTACGGCAGTCGATAGAAGATAGTTCACTTAAACCTTAAGAGGAAAGATACCATTGATAGGAGAGTGGTATACACGTACTATAATTTTCACCCTTGAGTATTTCCGGCGCAATGTAGTTCGGTGTACCACAGAATGTGGATGTCATGACGTCAGCGGTGATGCCCTCCTGTGAGAAAGAAAACAGAAAAAATGCAAAAGTAAGCATCACTATACAACTCTTAAGACAATGAACAGTTGATGGGCAAACAAAAACAAGACCTAACAACGGTATTGGTTATGACATAGTTAGCACACCAAAGTTAATTGACGAACTCCAAAAAGTCAAAGTAAATTACTAAATGCGAATACTACAAAACATTTCCGAATCAAAGGCAGAAGAACTGCCTCTCATAACCCATCGTTTAACGGAAACAGGACCGCACTTCCGAGGAATTCGAACACAAGCAGTTCTTGAATACTAAGCAAGGGGACGATAGATGTAAGATACACACCGCAGGCAATCTAACGAGTGACCCCAACACACTTCAAAGAAGAAGCGTCAGGAAACCCCGCTTCACTAAAGAAAGGCTTCCTTACGATGAGAAATCAATCAGGATGGATAAAACGCGAGAATTTACTGTCTACTTGACCTTTAATTCGCCGTGCTCATTGGTCCTTTGCCGATTAAGACTACTGTTATTGATATCTATCCGTCAAAATCCCTATTCCAGATTCGTAGGTCGCCAGTCATTCGGTATGTGCCCACGTCATTTTGTCGTGAAAGGGGGCGTACTCAATAGGCAACAAGTGCCTTTTCCATTTATTATCGGGTGTGATTTAGAAGTGAACAAGGGGACCAAGCACAATAAAATTCAGGTCAAAAGAGATGAGTTTTTATCTCAGGAAGGACGATACAACTTCTCTCGACACGCTATTTTTCACGATGTCTTCAGTACATGTTTGTGTCATGTACAGCAGGATCTTGATTCATCCATAACAGAACTTATTTTGTGTAAAAAAAGTCAAGTGGTTCTCTTTCCCATGATGAACTTCAAAAGTGAAATCATAAACCTTATGTGACATGATGGAATACACAGCATCTTTATGAGCAATCATTAAAACTGTTATAATCATCAGATAAAATCCAAACCACTAAACTTACAGTGAATTGCTAATCGATCACTGACGTACAAATCCTAAGACAGGCAGAGCAGTAATGAAAAGTTGGCAAACAGTTTTTTTTAATACGAAAGATGAACTTGTCGTTGTTCAATAAGTTGCTTCGGTATATCGAAGAAGTAGATGATCTTGAACCTATTGGTCACTGAGCGCTAATCTTATATGACATTTCAGTTGCTAGCCTTGAAAGTCAAGCCTCATATTTTACAACACGTCACTTTATACAGGATAAACTAATGGTATTTATTACTATAAACTAGTCGTAAATACCGACAATAGTAGGTAGAATGAACAATGTGTGCGAGAATATCCGCACTGTATCGCTTTTTGATATTCACACTGTTAGAAAGCGTGATGGAGCAATCTAACGACGGGTTTCAATAATGTCGAGCATCATAATCAGTAGCTGCAATTTAACAGTTTTGTACTGATCAGTTACAAAGATGGTTTGGTCGGAACACCATTCGGGCAAGTCAGACTCACTGATTTTGCGGATACGCTGGAAATGAAACTAAATATCGTGCACGATGTGTCCAGGGAAAACAGTTTTCTTCCTTGATTCTCTAAGCGATTCAGGTTACCAGTGTAACGGTAACCGGAATGATCAGACTGCCTAAAAATACGGTGATTTTAAACAGCTCATTTAAAAAGGAAGAAATGAGCGTACTAACATCGAACAGACAACAGACAGTCATCAAACGTGCCTTCATTAATGTTCATTTACCAACTTATTGTAAGATCGTTCGCATCTCAATACCTGCAGGCAAACGGCCGGTTTCGCCGTCCGCCAAATCATACGTCACTTAAACACTTCAACGTGAATGCCGAGTCAGGTACACTGACAGAACCCAGGACCATCTGCCGACTAGGATTAGCGAATACATGGTGAGCTAAGTCAAGTGCAGGAGTATGCAGAAGCCAATACAGTAGCAACTGTCATTAAAGTCATTTGGGTCTATAAGCAGCCGCGTCCGCCATCGCACAGAACCTTACTGTTGACGCATCATCAACCCAACGTGACTAAGGAGCTCAAGTTCATTCGCAAAACGACCAGTCGGCCGAGCCGTTGATGTGCATTCAAGAACTGTTTATCCCATTTTTATTGTCACAGCAGTAGCTGAGTCAACAGACAACTGTAGTCTATTTTATGGTTTGAATTCAATTTGATAAACATAACGACCTGAATTAAACACATGTAAGGATGCCGCAAAACCCGCAATGATATGGAACATGTAATATGGCATTTTTTTATTTCGATTTTCGAACTAATGATACGCCGAGTTTATTAGTTGACTTACATCGTATGCATCCAAACACTGTGTTCACCATCAGAGTGGACACAAACAACTGACTATCAGTTTTAGATGTTGCCATGTTTCGCAGAATGGACGGATCAATTAAAAAGTTAGTTCGTGTGAAAAAACGTTAACTGACCAGTGAACGCAAATTCTCAGCTTTGTTCAGCTGAAGGACCAGAACTTGGTTTGCTGCTTAACAAACAGAACCCAAAAGGCTTATAAGCCAGAAACTCTACAGGATAAACTCCAGTACGTATGAGACATGTTAAGCTAAAATGGATATCCCCAACGATTCCTGGATTGAAACATGCAACCAAAAAAGCATGAAATCGCTTCGACAGTGGATAAAATGTTTGCTTCTGTCACTCTAACGTACAAGGGTGAAGGTGCCAGTGAGATTACCATCCGTTGTGTCTATGATGCAGTTGAGAATGTCTATCCTACGGCAAGGATCATCCTATTGTTCAATACCTGTTTGGTATTGATGCCACATTTCGAAGGTGATTTGCTTGGATTCTGTTCGTCCTTTTGTGTCTAATTTCTCACCTGTTGACATCAAGCTCGTTAAATTGGAGGAACCACATGGCGGTTATTGGAAAGGATTCGTGAACACCTCTCGAAATGACTTCATCATGGTTCAAGAAGACCCGTATCCTGTGTGGCCGATCCCCACCGAATCGACATTGGCCGTCAAATGAATCTTAATGAAGTGTTTCGAGTCACCTACAAGGTTAGTTCAACACACTGCAGAGCTACCAGAGTGCGACTACAATCAACGACCGAGACTATTGCCATCAGACTCTACAACTCCTGTCTGTGTCCCCAAAAACGGTTTGTACAAACCCTTCACCGATCTTATGCAATAACTCCGCAGCCAATTGGAACCCGAGCAAGCGAGAACCACTTGACACCAAAGAATGCGTGTCCCATGGCAAACACGGGTGACACTCTCACACATTCACCTACACTGTCAACCTCCTCAGCGGACTGTAATCCGCATCACTTCCGTGGTATTTTACGATATGATTTGTTATAATTTTCATATATAACTCGCACATACCCTATGTAATTCCACGAACCCGATGAGTTTTTGTCACACTGTTAGACACTAAACTTTTTTTATAAATACCATCCGAAAAAAAACCGCAGAATACCTTCCCCTAACAAGAGCATATAAAGAATGCCAAAAATGTACATAGTTCACTAGGCACCATAGAAGGCATCATACAAAACTTCGAAAAACCCAAGCTAATAAAATAACAACCGTTGGGAGAGTATAGGAGTGTGTACGTTGCGGTGTCTCTCGCCGGTTTATAATAGAATCGAAGCACATCAGTAGTAAGATATCAATGCTCATCGGTATCTCTGATGGATTCCAATGTGAACTGATCAAAAAATCCAGCGTGGTCGGCTGTCAATCTCTTGGATCACTTGATAGATTCCATATGACGCAGTGGGATGGATGGGTAACTGAGTCCAATTGTGAGATTTCTGAACTTCCGATGTGGCGGCGTAATTTAGCTGGTGGGGTGCTTGCCCCGTCTGTCGCCGATTCCAATTTAGCCGGAGTACACATCTTTCACAATCGGGACTCTCTGGAAATTGTGGTAAGTTTTCCGTCTACCTATTACTTTACTGGGCTCCAGCTGTGACTATATCATTCAAGAGGACCTGGAAGTATTTTCTAAGCGTGCCCTCGAAATCCAATGAAGCGCACATTAGCAAACAATGTACGGTGTATACGCCAATAAATCAATGTCAATCACGACGAACGTCCAGGGTTCTGACTGGCTTCCCCTGAGCAACGTCACATCACATTCGAGCCAAATGAAAAAAAACTACGACGGGTAACCATGTCGGAAACGAGGCTATTACGACACTGAAAAATCACAATGTGGCTGTGGGGGTATGGTCAAGGCTCACAACGGATGAATCATTAACAACAAGAAAGATCGAACGAGTCACCATTACTGAATGAAACTGGCCAAACGAGCGAAAACCAACGACGTCAGTCGAACATTCAGAATCAGGCATAAACGCACAGGACGTTTAACCAAAAACCTCGTCGCACTGTGGACTTGAATTCGTTGTTCACAAACTGGATAATAAAAATCCAACAACTTTCCATCACTATCAAAGTCAACAATTACTGACACTTCCAACTGTGATAGCTACGCTAATCTAAACTGGGCCTGCCCAAAGTTGGGGGATTTTGAATCACTTTCCACAAATATAAAAGGAGACAAGCGATTTCATCAGCGAGCCGGAAAGCATAGACACACTGGGGTGTAGTGGACGCAAAGCAGACAACCAAAATGACTACAAAGTGGTGCAAAGGTTTAGCAGTTGTGCTGCGATACGCCGCTTAGTACAAGTCATAGAAAAGGGTTACATTTACCGAGTTCGGCATCTAGATTCCTTTAGTAGTGCCACATACGCAGATCAACGTTAGCAGACACCATGAAACCACGGTTCCTCATATTATGACATCGCTATTTTATAAGTCAGGTTAGTCTTTCAAAGACTTCTGTGTCCTCGTGAGTCTATTTTTAGACAAGATGACAGAAATGTATCTTATTAACGGTGCCCAACTTAGTTAATCGTGGTTTCATTTTTCAGCTATTATATGGCGTATTTTCAGCCACACAACATACTAGGTCATGTTACCCCCGGGCTGCCAAACCGTAGAAAATCAATGTTACAGCCCAGAACCGCATGGTTACCAAACCGACGTCGTGACCACTGAGTCATCATGGACTCACACAATTCGCCACGTATTGACCTGCACGGATCAATTTTCACACCTTTTGAGCAGTTCCCATCTAATAAAATATAAACAACCTGTGAGAGTTGTTACAGTCATAAGCTGGTTTCTGTTTGATGCATCCATACATAGATGATACATAAACATACACAATGGCATTCATATGCAAAGCAACAACACTGTTGCAATTTTTAATCAGCTATCACGTCACATAGCATAACTAGGCTCTCGTAAGCATGAATTCATTCAGATAAACGACAGCACTATCGTCATCGTGTCAACGGTAGCAACAGATTACAGTAGTGGTGTTTAAGTAGTATGCAACCACCAAAAAGCATCCCAAATTTAACAGTGGAAAAGAATAATTGGATGGAGGTTATTTATTAACAATTAGTAGAGGATCTGGTTGATATAAACTGAAATTCATTAACAATCAGTCGACCAGCTACATGTTTAGCCAAAGAATAACATACAGATGATTGAAAAGTAAATGTGTACCAATTTAGGTTATACGATCATTCTTATAAGAGTACGAACAACGATCAGGGCATTTGAATTCACACTAAATGACCTTCCCGGCCAATTGCAAAAACCGACGTCAGACGTAAGCTCGGCTTTAGCCACAGCTAATCACTAGTGCATTTGCGTTTGAACAGAATGTTGGACTAAAGACTTAGGGAAAGGGTGTTACATTAGACAAGTATCGGAGCTAAACGTACAGCTAAAATCGCTTGTAAATAACGATCGAGTTACTCGCCATGATTCAATCGATGCTTCCATAAGGTTCACTCAATCGAATGGAAATCCTTCACCTTAGTTCTATTTTGATTACTATTCGTAGTAACAAGGTTGGACACGCAGAGCTCTCGACAATTAGCAGAATTCGGGTTAAGCGATTTGTTCCAACAGGGGCTTATCAGAAAAGGCTATTTGGATATAAGAACCGACACCAGGTGTGAGTGACATTCAAATCATAATAATCGAAACCCACCATCACTAAACAGTCGCAAGTAACAACAAACACCAGCTAAAAACAGCGCTGCACATAACAGCCTATACATATTTATACCTATAGTTTTTTCACTGACCTACAGACAAACATGTTTCTACTTTATTACACAAACTGATAACTGTCATGTTTAACGCTTTGGTCATTTGTTGACATAGTGGTTGTCTGGAAACTGACACAGGAGTTAGTTGAAACAGCGGTCAGGCACAGACGTGATCGGCTGTTAAAAACCATTGATGGAAATGCGACCGAAAGTGAACAACTTGCGATCAGCTGAACAGCATGAGACGGTCTATCGACTAAGCTACATAGTACGCCCCAAACCTGATGAATTAAAACGGAAAATAAGGCCGAAATACATAACCGGACGTCCGGCATCAGAAGTGAATTTGTTTCACAAGTAGTACCTCACTGTATGCAAAGTAATCATCGCCCCTTGCCATCACGAACAATTAAAACGGCCTTTCACCGGACAAATTAAGTAGTTAATACGTACCTTACACATCCCATAGTCCGTCAGTTTGATATGACCCTCAGAATCCATCAAAACATTGTCCAATTTCAAATCCCGATAGATAATTCCACGCTCGTGCAGGAAATTCAACGCCAAACAAATTTCCGCGGAATAGAAACGCGCATAGTCTTCAGGGAGACGCAAATTACGTTGCATGTAGAACATGAGATCACCGCCGTTCACAAACTCAATAACGAAAAACAGGCTGGCAAAAATCAGATAAGGAAAAGGAAATACTGAATCAGATTTGGAAGTCACACAATGAAATAAAAACTTTGGGATCATGTCTTGTGATGTTCACCGAAAAATTGACACTTCTTCGGGTCCGAATTCTTTCTGATTAGTACACACTTCAGCATCTGCCACGCAGTGTGTAACCAAATCACATACCAATTACTTTAATTGAATCGTTACAGGCCATAATTATGCAAGACCAGAGATCTAATAGAGAAAAGTATCGATCTGAGACATGAAGAGCACCAGCTGGAAGCTGGTTTGACCTGTCAACCGATGGTGTCTAAAGGCGAAAGTGGCACATCGTAATTTGTCAGGGGAGGAGATCGTCATGAAGTTGTTGACTAAGTGATAGAAATAACAAAGCATGCAGAAATATATTATTACAAACATGCATGCTATTACGCATGGTTGATGTGTCCGTGAATCCACAACCAATCAGTCCTAGCAAATTCCCTGCTGAAACATTCCGTCGGAAGCTAAGGCTTACCAGTGATTTCAGCTCATACATCATACTACTTACAAGCGCGTTTGAGTAGAGTACAATGGTAGCCGCAGGTAGAGTGAATAGGTGATCTGAGGGAGAATCAGTGCAAACAAACAAGAGGCGTTTATTTAAATTGCACATCGACTTCTCTATAGAACACAGGAAACAAAGAATGACTTAACGACAATGATAAATCAGCCAGTGAGGCGTGAACGAAATAAGAGCAGTGTGTGAAGATGATAGGGGTGAAATTAGCACGAAATCATTGGTTCCAGGACTCTTAGTCATCAGTTGAAGAGGGTATTGACTAGAAAAATAAAAGACTGGTGTGATGGAAAGTGCTTACATAGAATCTATACTAACTAATGGCATACTTTAAAATAACACCCTATTTTCACGTGACCACATGCTGTATACGTAGTGACCAGTTGAGAACGAAGTAAAATCAATTGTGTAGGCGAGAGGAAAGTGTGAGAAAAGTGTATGGCTTGCAGCACACAAAGCGCACAGGTCTTACAGATAGTTGAAATGTACTGACGAGGCTAGCTGATTACCACACGATCATAATCGGACAGCAGTATGACTGAATTTCGAAGACACGGCTCCATACGCAGGCGCAACAACGGGGGAAAATAGCATTTGTCGCGATCATCAAGTGCAAATGAAACGTACATATATTCGGCATAGTACAGGCCACGTGAAGTGGCAAACATGCCACAACATATGAGAGGAAAAAGTGGGGAATGGGCAAGGCAAATAAAAGAAAAGATGTACAGGGGTAAGAAGAGAAAAAAAGTATTACACCAGTGCATAGAGATTCGCAACGTGAGGAAAACTGAGTTAAATTTTCGTCATGTCATAAGGCGTCCTCAGCCAGAAGTATTGACTGTCCATTGGATTCCAGCCAGAAAGCCGCGAACGTCCCACTGAAGGAAGTTTAAATGTCAATGACCTGATTCACTGAACACAAATCATGGCTGATCATCGGACTGCCACCTCCAGCCTAACACACCACTTGTAAACAATGAACTATATATTGTCAGATGAAATTCGGAAGATCTGGCTGAACCAACGACGCCTGAGACGGGATAAGTACGCTCAGTGATCGACACCGTTTGCCAGTCCCGAGGAGACGTCGGTGAACTTCGTCACTGCCAACATGTCACTCCCATAACAAGGGGTTGATGCTTCGAAGACATAGATGATCGAGAACATACAATTGGTGAACATGCTCTACACGAAGCCAGGTTTCGAAGTCACACAGATCGTATACAGTCGGCTTTCATTAAATGGCTGAGATCATGTAGGCAACATAGATGATAAACGCCAAAGAAGTGTGCACAGAAAAGAAATCAAATAGGTTAAATAGCATAGCACAGTTGTATTTCAGTACGATAACAGCAAACATCTACATGTGGATTAGAAATGCAGTCCACAAAAGATTATTTTCTTTAGTGACTGCAACAACGGAAAAGTCTAATTAACCACAAGCAAAACATTACAAGTTACGAAACGAAGAAGAGTATTACGAATCTAATAGTGGTTCACAACAATGCGTCCCAAAGTTGTTCAGATCATCACCCTATTAGGTTTCTAAAGGTAACGTCCTCGGTCCATTATTCTCCTAAAAGCATTTTTATCGTCCACTGAGCTGACATACAACACATCAGCAACAAAATCAGGACAGTGACAACTAAGCAAATTGTCTTAAATGACCCATTGTAAGGCTGCTTATTTGTTCCACGATCGGTGTGATGACTGGGTTTGGTGTAACTATGGCAGCTCATCAACATCAGGCGAACTGTCACTAAGATTCTCGTTTTCAGAAGGTTAAATCGCTTCCATGTAGCCTGTTTGTTGACCAATTCTTCTTTGAAGGAGAGCCGGCCTAAACGAACAAGAGACGCAGTTGAGGAGTCATCAACCATTGTGAAGGGAACAACGAAAACGGTGAACACGACTACAACTACGAAAGAAGATAATAGCCCATGAGACGCACACGGCAATTCACATGCATGGATTACATAGCGTTGGATTGGCGAAGTTTAAAACAAGGTCACTATGGGTATTCACAGCTTGAAAATACAACCGGATGATTGGCTCTTGACGTCAGTATAAATAAGAGAATTCGAACTCAATATTAGTTAACAGTAAGCCCACGTGGATTATATGGACGAAGGCGAAATTCCACCTAATCCATTCCCTGTCCCGTTAACCTATTGTCCCAAATCCACCGATTAGAACATGTGCCTGTCTACTTCCTTCTTGGACTGCACACATCCGCATGTTCTTCGTTCCGCCCACGACGCATCCATGTGACACATCTATTGGTAGTCAATATTGTAGGATAACCACTGGTTCCCCTTCATACGCTCGGGGTCGTATCACTACGGCTTCATTCGCTTCCGTTCTGTCTTCGTAACGATAATGCCTACTAGTCCCTTCCGTTTGTGACTCTTCGCCCGGTTTCATTGTAGTGCTGAAACTTACTTGGGACTGCGAACGAATTGACATTTATATGTTGTTTACGCAGTAATCGTTGTATCAACAGTACTGTTGTTTCTACGATCAACATTCGTTTTGACACATCGTGATAGTGGGATTCGGACGTGTAACTTTATATATATATATATATATATATATATATATATATATGCAAGACCTTGAACATCACGTACTTAGTGCACAACAACGTAAATACAACGTGAAACGTAAACGGTAGGGAAACAATAATAAACATATGATAGAAACGAAGCAGTCCGGGAAATTTTGGAAAGAAATAGATAGAGTATAAACCTCATTACATGTTTCATACGGTCATAAAAGATAGGCATCGGTGTGACGAAGCATGTCGACTAGATAACGTTGGAATTGTCTGACTGTTATATCTTACAAAGGACTCAGCGAATGGGTCGTCTGACGGTACAAATGTCAGTTCAAGCAAACACGAGATAACTGGCGTATGAGCAACAGCTTTCCGGAAAGCACACCCCAACGTAATGGAACTACATAGTAACAGACCTGCACAGTAAATCTTGACACCAAAATTACATAGACTCCATTGAAAGAGCATCAGGAAAACGATGAAAATACCAAACACAATGAACAGCACCTTACCGACTTTCAGTTTGAAAACAAGAATGTAAACCGACCAGGAATGGATGGTTAGTGGCGCATTCGAAGACATGCTTTTCTGTTTGAACCCACTCGATATCCTGGAGAACACAATCAACGAAAACAGATGTAAGCAAGTGATAAGCCATGGTTAAACGTAAAAACAACTAATACGCAGTTTGAATGAAGAAAAAACATGGTGTAACGAATGTTCAACGGGAGGTCTGCAAATTGATGACCAGTTGTGAAATGAAGCAGTAAAAATTGCAGGCATCATCTTAAGCTCATCCGCAAATAAATCCCCCGGTGTTGAACGTTTGAGTTTAAGCATACGCGTTTCACAAAATGAATTCCGCTTCTTCCCTTTCTTTTGCCACTGAACTATGATTTATTCCACTGGTTATGGTTTTACGGGATGTATCATTCGCCGATGGAGTGGCCAAAGTGGGAGTGATGACAACAGAAGATCGCAGTTTGACATACGTTTCAATGGCATATATAATCACCCAACATCGAATGCAGTTTTCGCACTTTCATGGAATTTTTAGTCAGTCATTTTCCAGAATGTGCTTAATTTATTGTAATCGAAATCCCCTAATGTTAATCGAAAACAACCGATTAAATGACAAGTACAGTTCAACCGTAATTCCGACAACGAAAATCAATAGATCCATCAAGGTACCGGAATGCAGTGACACAACTATGGGCCAGATCAAAAGGTACTGTGGTTCGGACTATAGTTAATTTGGACAGTTGTCCACAAAAAGATAAGGTAATATGTAAGTATAGATATCTGAGGAAAAAATAAGCAAAAAAATAGGGATTCATGAAGAAAAGTCGACAATATCACGAACAGAGGTTCGTCAGTGATTGTGACACGTTGCTACAGCCGACAGCATTTTCAACCAGCAATCCCCGATTCAGAAGACGGTGCCTCCCAACCTTGTCTAGCAGGGTGATCAAAGATTTCACACCTCGTGACCATATAAACACCTAACCACTCTGCGATTTTTGCCGCCCGTCACCGATCGCATTGAACGATGCACATACAGATTACTTAATATGGCCAGTGAGGACTGTGTATTCGCATCATCTCAGTAATCGGTAGCAAATTCATCATCGTTTGACTGCTATACTTATGAAGTAGAAACAGTGACAGAAGCTTGGAAGCTGTCTGACAGATACCAATTGCTAGTTAACGAGAAGTAAGCTTCTTGGCATTAATTGTGGATAGGATTTTCATGAATTAATATTCATCAACTAACCTCCTAAACAGGTTTGATACAAAAATGACTATATGGCAGTTGAGCACCTGTACCACTTACCATTGTCATTTAAGGAAATTATGATTATCAATCCAGTGGAGCTACTTCTTTGGCTGTATGACAATCAAATACTGGCTTCACACCTTGCAGTTTTCGTGACAGTGATGATAACGTTCGTACTTCCTCAACGACCATTCTTCTGCCCCTCCGGAAAGCTGTTGTCCCGTTGTTAGGAGAATACATTTTTCGTCCAAAACCATTTCCTTCCTCGAGAAGACAAGTTTACTCCATAAAAATTCGCAGAAATGTGTAGAACAGCCTAGAGGTAACCGTCTCTATTCTTTTACTTGTACAACCTTTATTCTGCTATGCTCATTATTGGTTTTGGCAACTGTTCCTTGATCTTCTGATTCGAGAATGTTTGTAGGTCGCTGTGCACCATAAAAATACCCGATAATTTTCTCCTTGTGGCACACATTTTTGGAGCGGAACAAAGTGGCTTTTGCACTCGTCTTTTGACTTGTCTTGGCGGAATTAACTGGGACAGTCACGTTATTCTCCAGACCCGTATTACATTACTGGTTTAAAACACCCGCATACGTCAGTGATCAGCGAGAGTCAATAACAGCAACGCGTGATACAGAGATTGGTGATCGGAACGGATGACTGCAGTATAGTGCGATTAACTCGTTATATTCATTTATTTATAACAACTCATCGTGTGTCCGATCAACAGCATGCGCTGACTGACTGGAGCAAAAGAAAGATTTGGTCGGCATGTATGAGAATGGCTCAGTCACTTTAACATATTAGTCTAAAAACAGGGATAGAACTCACCCAAAAAATCACTGCAAAGAGATTGGCTTATTTGCTGGTGATGCCCAATACGTTTCAGTTGTAACATGAAGTGTTGTCTCCATGCCCAAATAATAACAAACACTTGACCGGTTCATGTACTCAGGAGGCTGTACAGCAACTGACAAAGTACTAGAAGTAGACCGGAGATCGCATCATTGAGGATATGGTGATTATCTTCAATTCAGAATACCTTTGGAAGCCTAGGTAACTGTATCGTTTACAAGATTACGGTCTGAAAATTTTTACCGTAAGGCTTCCGATAAATTTTGATACTGTCACGCACACATTGACCTTTGAGCAACGCTATACACGTTCAGCCGAACGTCAAAGTTTAAACAACTGGACCGCTACGAGGCGGGGTTGTGTCAGACAGATCATACCTGGCCTTTCGAAAAAAAAACTTGAAAATGCCTAGATTTAAATAAATAGGTCAAATAGTAAGAATTTCAACCCCATCGGCCATCACATTGTACACTCAATAATATGAGTGGTAGCCAACTGACGATGACTTAGCACAGATAATAACAGCAGTCACTAGCTGCACGTATTTACTTCCCGGGCTGGGAGCCTCATGCGAACGTTATAAGAGATAATGGCTAATCAGACATACTAGCATCAGTGTTGCCGTTTGTCCGATTTATCTGTCATATAAAGTAAACTAATGAAGAAAGCACCGAAAGCCACAAAACGATTATCTGTTCCTTTGTGAAATTTGGTGGATATCTTGATGGTGACTGTCTTAAAATGTAAATAGAAGTTTAATGTCAGGCCTATCTCTCCTACCTTTTCACCTCTCATCCACACAAATTATTTCTATTCAAAGTTGCAGAACAATTAAGCAACAGTATCAACTTCTAACACACAGATGTCACTTATTCTTCTGCTTCTTGAAACTTAACTATTTATGTTTGTTTGATTTCTTTCGCTTCATTGGCTTCGCTACGCATTCGTGCTTACTTAGTACTCTGCAGCTTTGTGGAATAATGTCAGGACCAAAAGCAGTCCGAATCATCGTACCCAAAGATATGGCTCACAGTTGAAATGAAAAGGATGAAGATGATCGCCTGTTGAATATAACTGCATAAATGATAGGATATGACAGGCGTAGACCGTTTGCACGTAACCGATGAAAATGGTAAGGTTCTGATTCGCCGCACTATACACAGTTTCGTGGCGCTATAAGTTCCGGATACATCGGCCGTTAGATGTATTTCTCCCACTGTTGATCAGCTATCTCCCAGAAACGAGAAATCCGAACAAACTGCCCTCTTGGGTACCATCACTAAATACATTATTGGGATAATGTCGCTGCCGTACTTCCTAATGAATTGCAAGGGGTATCCGCTGATCTGCAGAGTATCCGTCAGTAAGCTTACCTTTGGAAGTAGACGGTTTTTTATGCTTATTTGTTTCATAACGGATTCCAGCGTGGATTTTAAAACTTACAATGAATAGTTCACTACTCAGTGTTTGCTTCTTCCAACTATTATCATGTGTATATAACCCTGACCTTTTCTGTTACCCTCACGTGTTGAGGGGCAGTGGAAGTAGTATGGAAACCGTCTTGCTGATTATGTATTACTTTCATCTACAACCCAGTTGTTTGTTTGCAAGGTGTAGGCATCTTGACAGCAAGTGTTTAAACACAGATATGGTTAGTGTTGATAACACTCCTGAGAAAGGCCACCAGAGATGGTTCAAACGTAGAATATTACAACTTGCTCATAACGCTGTGTTATTCTCAATCCATTTAACAACAGACATGGCTATTTTTAATAGTTAGCTCCCCTACTCTTCTGTCTTTATCTCGCTGGCTAGGACTTGCTTTTTTCTCCATGGCTGTATGGTAAAGTATCAGTGAGAACCATGGATGTATTGCCGTCCATGACGATGACCCTCACGTGTTGGTTAGGCTTGTGCGCTGTACCGATACGGAAGGTTACGCGGACGAAGACTTCGCCTGTATCCAATGCAACCATGTCAGATAGACCAAAGGGGAGTGGTCCGACAAAAAATGGTTGAATTCAGTGGGGTTGATGTTGCACTACGGACGATGCAGGAGTGCTTAGATAGCGACGCACGATCCTACGAACATACACCAAAAATATTTTCATAGTTTCGGCACTGCTGTCTTCCGAATAAGGAACAAGGGAATTGGTAAACAGATCCTCAGACTAAAAGGCACCTCAACCGCCCGACGGTTGACCGTGACCACCAGCGTACTGTGCAATAAGTGTGCAGTGCTTTCGCTATCGTTCAACAATCTGATGAAGCTTTGAAAGTTCGCGACGGAAAACTGAGATATAAAAATGCACAGTCTTCACTGATTCGGTCATGTGATCCGCATGCTGACGAAGCGTTCGCCGCATCGCGCATTTTTCAGTGTGGCTGCTGATAGTTTGAACAAAACCGCAATGCGGCCAAGCGAGGACGTGGTCACGAGTTACGAAAGCCTTGACTATCACTCTGCGCAAGCTTGGTAGGTGTCGTTTGCCTGGTTAGGGAGTGTGCGGCCATCCACACCGCTTGCTCATAAAACTCTCTGACATGGCATTATGCTTCAGTCAGTGGAGAACCTATATCTGTATACTTGCTGACTTTTCTATTTCATGAAATTCGATCATTTTTGAATGTTTATTTTCTTCCTTCTTTTATATGCTGTACTCCACAACTTTGTGGACCGCTGTAAACACTAACGACCTCCCTAGCCAATGTACCCACAAGTATAACTCAAAGCCGATATACTGATGACGACAATGAGGAGGGAGATGGTGACTGTAACAATCACGGTTTACACACGCCAATTTACAATCCTCAAAATCTTCCGCGAACCGTAGCACTGAGCAAACCTTACTACCGGAGCGCTTATGTGGGCGTGCAACGTTATGCAGAAAAGCATAACTCTGGAAACAACCTTCACTAGCAGTTCTTGGATTGCGTTAAACTGACTTCACCATACTTAGGTTGTTAATGTTGCGTCGGCACATACGTCGGCGTCAATATATATATAGATATGTATATATCTACATAACACCCAAAAAAACCCACAAGAAATGGCAAACGTGCGTGAGGAATCTGATTTTGCACTCAGATCTGACACCTTACTGTTGCTGAGTAGTCAGGCGGTCGACGAATGGTCGTTAACGTGAGCTTGCAATCTGAGGTAGGTTTATTCTACACCTCAGGTCAACTGGAGACGGAGATGCAAACTAGCTGCTATCCGTTCACGCACGGTAATACTAGTGTGGATAACTGCATCAGAAAATGAACAAATCCACTGATGGACAACAACAATCACCTCTTCATCCAATATGGTCTCTTTCTTGATCACTTTCATGGCGTAAATGCGTCGGGTCGGAATGTGCTCGACCTGAAACACTTTAGCGTAGCTACCACGACCGATGACTTTCAACAGCTTGAAGTCTTGCAAACCGACCTGTCCAGGCACCGTAGGGATCACAGACATTTCGGCAATGCGTTCCTCCAGAATAGGTAAAACGCGATCCTTCGGCAAACCTGGTTGGGGCTCAGACGGAGAACGATGCTTTCGCTGGGAAAGGGAACGTAAAGTCAGCATGTAATGTAAAAATTTAAGTAATGGTGTGGAGAAGGGTATTGAAGTGGAAGATGGTCATTCGGTGGAAGGAAACAGACACGTGATAAAACTACAGATCTTGTGATTAGGACAGTAAGTCATGTCAACAAACTGGAGCAGGGGAAGAATCGAATTTGCAACAAAAATGGTTATTATACGAAGAAGACTAATAAAGTCCAATTCATAAATCAAACGGGAAACACTTATAGACAGCGTAAACGACTGACCGCCAAGAATGTCCTCGAAGTAAAGTCAGACCGTAAGGGTAAATCAATCATGCACGCAACAAACCACTTCTCCCAAACAAACCCAGACGATTGTAACGCGGTCACATCTTGTAAAGGATGTTAGCATGAATTGCATTGCGGATGCCTGACCATCTGTTTACCACACAATAGATACTCCATTACGATGACGCAGATTGAACCCTGATTAGTCTGCTCAGATGGTTCGACTTCATAAACACTGCCTTATTGGTCAATTCATGTTTAATTGAATGTATCCATCTATCAGAAAAAGAACAAGAAGTCTTAAATGATTCCCTACGCCAACTAAACGTTGTCAACAGATACTTAGATTACTAAGCTCACCCACGGAACGACAAGAAGCACAGATTCCGGTTTGTTTTTCCCAGAGGGAGCTCGCCTTCTTTGTAAGAAACAATCTTAGATCGGCTGCTTGTACAGGAACTGCTTGGATGGCCAACCTTCATAAAAAGTGTTATCCACGAATGTACAGTTACCTTGTCAATAACCTAGTATCGTCTTGCTCAGCTTGCGCTCCCACCCGCACATCACATTCTGACGGCTTGCAAAAGCTGATTCAGGTTGATCAATACTGTCAGTGGATTGAGTTAAAAGTGCACCGAAACGCACACACTAGTGAACAAGCACTGCATAATCGCCCCCAGAGCACTACGCGAGTAGGTTCACATTCTATGCGTGTATGACTGGCTGGCCATGCCTGTCTGACTAAAGGTCGAAAGAACATTTAGGGATCAACCATCTGCAACTTTTGTCAGTATTCACCGTTTCGTCTGTAAAGGGTGACCCTTTACATATAAAATCAGTACTTTGATTTAAAGCTGTAACAGAAACCCACCAATCGGAACCCCAATCCACTAGGACGTTGATATTGTCAGTGTCATTTGAAATATAACACATACACATATTGACATATATGTATAATTTACGGTAAAACTATCGTAGTGTATTTTCACCAACACACCCGACAACGAAGGGTAAAAGTAAACGACAAAAAGTGAAACGGAGACAAAAGAAACGTAAGGCATACCAAACCAGCACGCCACTGATTTCACGTCGGTGCCATTTTTAAAAACTATAACGGCTCGACCAAAAAGCCGCAGTAAGCCGTTCTGCGAAATCACGTCATGTACCGGGCACCTCTCAGACTGGCCAAAAACGTGCGAAAACCGAACATTGTGTGTGGGTACAACCGATAGCAAACAGCATCAGCCATCGATGTATTGATGATCCTGATGACGAACATCGACGAGCAACGTTATACCTATCTCTTTCCTTTTAGTCCAATAATTTCTTTTCAACATATTCTATTGATAGCCTATTTGAACTTGTGGTACTTGAAACACCCGTTGGTGTTAATCAACGCTCCAGAGACGTGCGACTGATGAGGTTGGTCATACCTAAGTTGAGAGTAACCCACGGGACAAGTATACTCGAAGGCTGACACAAGGAATATCCAGTCTGTTGCACTCATGATGTGGAGTTCTCCAGTTTCAGCGCTCACCATTCTCCTTTAAAAACAGTACGACTACTGCTGAACCTTCACACCCACCAATGCAATTCTTTAAAACTATTCATCCGCAGCTCCGTAGCCTAGTATCCTTTCTTCTGCTACTGGACCACAGATGGGGACAGGTTAAAACGGAATACGTTCAAACCATTCCCAAACGGCACTGAAAACGTTTTCTAGAGATGCTTTTATGCCTCATCTCGCCATCGGAAATATCCTGTTTACTGCAAAGTGAGTTGTAAGGCTGTTGTTCATTTACCTCACACCCGTTTGGGTTGACGGCTGCTCGTTACACAATCATTCTCACTCAGCTTATTTTAGAAGGTTGAAACATTTGGTTTCCGTAACGACTAACATAGTGCGCCTCATCAACACCGGGAATTCGTACCAACAACCTGTGGATAAACGTAGGGTAGTAATCGAGACACTTATCCATCAGACGAGGGCTGCAAGGAAGTATGTGGATTGCTTCCCTTAGCTGTTGCGTCCCCTTGTCTCAGAAGCTTAGTCCGACAATTCTGGCGCTTCAACAGAAATGTTGATAAACCACGTATGTTTCGAGCGGGCACACTGAAATTCGGTTAGCTGAACACAGTTAAGCTACCGCGTGGTTTGTTAATTGGATCGATTTGTTGATTGTTACACAGCCGGTCATATGCACATGCCAGCAACCACACGTGCTGCATACAGCTACAACGCGCGGTCAGCTAACTGGAAAATTTACAGTGTACGTGAGTAACAACACTGCTGCAGAGAAAAATTATTTACCCCCACGTGTACAGCTGACCTGTTTTTGGTAGGTTGCCTGGTACAAACCTCACCGCTTTATTCAATCAGCAAAAAAGGGCATCATGTGTTTTGCCGATTTATACACCGTAAAGGCGCAAATAGCAGGATGACGCTATAATGAACGTGTGGCTATATAGATTTTGACGGACATTAAATCAATTATCCAAAACATGATGCTAAATATGAAATGGTGCTGTCCACAAAAGAAATGATACAAACAATAAAGATTAATTCAGAAATAAGTTTTCTTGAAATGATCTTAAAATGTCAGGAGTGACGCAGAGAAATATGAAAAAGTGGGGCTTGAGGTTGAAATTTGATAAACTTTAACCATTCTCAAATATGGTCAACAGAATTTTGCTTAAAAATGAAGCACAGATTATTAGTTTTATACGCAAGGGAGTAGGACAAGAAGTGAAGTGTACCCGAGTAAAGGGTTTGCTGATAGAAGCTTTCTGGCACAAAACTGTATAAACCGTCTAAAATAACTGGTTCTGTCGGGACTGAAACGAAATTCTACAAAAAGAAAATGTATACTGACTAAAAGGTACATTTTCGCACGGGTCTCCACACAGACTGCACTGGACAATTATACCAACAACTCAGTGACTGTTAATTTGCCGAATGTAAACAGTAGGCGAGTAAGTAACAATAAGCAGCGCTAACGTCTACAACCCAAACGAACGGAGAGCACTTAAGTGTACATTGGGTTCACCATGGTTTTGCAGTATTGATGACCGCTTGCAAGCACAACGTCGTGAACCATCCCCAATGATCACGTCTACTGGGGTTGAGAAATCGAGCAAAACCAGAAATTCACGTGTAATCATAAACGTCGTATAGACACCGGTTGGTAGTGAAAACTGAAATTAAGACATACGTCGTGTTAACGATAGTCCAGGTTTTTCAGAATCACCGAAGAGATGAAACACTGCAGATAGGAAGGCGATGATGCTCAAGTGCTACAGGTCGTTTCACTCAGACTCCTGTGAGTATTCGATTAGTTGGTTGCTTTTCCAAAATTTTCGATAGACTGAATGCACTGAAAGCCTAATGATCATATCCAGAACCTATGTCAAACACCGAAACAGTACATGCAACGTTTCCGGAAGCGTCAATCGAAGTGACAACCACGTATTGACCGAACCAGCTCGGAGAGAGAGAAAGAAACGCAGTGAACTTTTCTAGGGGGTCAGCACAGCACAAAACAGTCAATTTCACATGATATGAAGAATGAGTAGAGGATGTTTGTAAAAGAAGAGGCGAAATCCTAGTGTACAGGTATATATAGACAGAAACAAAATAGCAAGCCATTCGACACTTACTTTGTCTATAAATGCCGGATTTAGGATTCCAACACGACGACCTAGAAAAGTGGAACAGATAATAGAGTAGTAAAAACGAAAATGATGACAGGCAGATTATGGTTAGACACATCTATACTAATCTGATTGTCCGAGTGCAATAGTAATGAAAACCGATAACTAAAGGGCTGAAGATACAGGGCGCGGTAACACATTAGTTGTAACATCTCATGATGGAATCCGGCTAGAATGCGCAGGCTGACAACTCAGCAGACTGTGTGGCACGTTCGTTTAAAGAAAACGGTCGTTGACCTGACGCCCTCGGTTGATATGACCAACGGACTTGCGAAGATTCACAAGTTACAGTAACCAGGACAGTGTGGACTTCACCCTCGGTCCAACTAAGCTGACGTGGTTCGTCTTATAGCAAAAGTAACAAGATAAGCAATTAAAAGGTAGGACAATTTTCTGAGGAAGCATTCGATAAAATAAGCAATATGGTACCAGTACTGGGGATGAGGAAAAAAACAGACAGAATCAGCCAGTACCAGCTGCTTAGAGAAAACTATCAAACAGTCGACAGTTGAGCCCAGTCACTCAGGCAATGATACAAAAAACCAACCTGCTTCCGATTCATTTTGTTCACTACTTCTCACATCCAAAGCGTATGGACGTGTGGGATGGACATCCGGATCAGACGGTACAGGAGTCACGTAGCCATTATTCGTGACCGCAGGATAGGGATGTTCCGGATTCAACGGCGTAACTCTGTCTACAGAGACGTTAGCACCGTAGTTGGGCAAGTGCATCGGGTCGCCACATTTGTGTTGTACGTAGGCGCGACATCGTCGGTGTAATAGCAGTCGGCAAGTAATGCACTTGAATCCAGGCTGTCCAAGCCCCCATATTCGACCTTGGCAGTAGGCACACTGAGCATTCTGAGTGGCGGGGAAGTTCGAAGAATCACACGACGGGAGTGTTCATGTTTCCAGAAACGAGGCACAATTGATAAAAATAATTAAAGCGATATGCCTACTATAGACTACGAGACAGAACAGCAATCACGACACTTACAGGCAAGTGTACTATCAAGCAGGTTACCGGAAGTTTGCACTTCCAGTAGTAGAAAGCAACTGGGCGATAGAACGAAGTCCAACAAGCGGTCAAGTATGCGATAAAATAGCAGAAAGACAAGATTACAAGGGTTTAGATAGAAAGAATTGAGATAGTCAATCCAATGCCGTTTACCATGCTCGATCCACATTATAAGCACTAATGAAATGCCATTTGGTAGGAGATTTAAACCAGCCGATCGGTAGATAAAAGGCAAAATTGGCAAGCGTAGCTTATACGCAATCAAATTTATTCGAGTGCGGATGATAGAATTGCAATCGGTCAACTTGTTGTGCGTTACTTGCATGTCCAACCCGCACCCCGTCCATGTTAATAGACTCTATGGACTAGACACCTCACATGAACACTGCTATCCAAACAGAACGTGGGACTCGTGGCCTTGCGTCCATGATATGAGTATGCTGGTGTCCATTTATCCAGTAAAACGTAAGGCATTTGTACTCAGCAATATTTTCGTCATCCGAGTAACCACAATGGTTTATTTCTAGCAGCCAAAAGATTAATGCTAGAAGCGATCAATACAGAGATACTTTATAATCAGCAGTTAGTCGATACCAACTCTTTAGGCCATCCTATAATGTTTGTGATTATTAAACTGAGCAAGAACACTAAAATCTACCTCGTAATCGTTCAAATGTAACGGCGATTACTTTCAAGCACACCGGTACAGTTCAAGTCACGGTTAGCCACATCACTCTTATTTGGGTTTGGGCACTCTGTAGACATACAGAACAGCCCATTAGCATATTAGTTAGTGTAACTGAGGAACACCCCCACTGAGTGAAAGTAAATGAATGATGCTGAGTGATGGTACAATGAACGCATCATGTCCCAGGCAAATTTGATGTTCTTAACAAGATACAATCAGCAAACTATATCGGCAACAAGAGATGAACAAAGCACGCATGGACAATTACGGAATCAACAGAGCAATTTTCAGAGGGGCCGTTGCTTCCTTTCCAAGTGATGGCCTATTATGTCCATGTGTAACGCACCGCAACATAAATTAGCCCGTTGGCTAGCTGATTTGCTGGAACCAGTCAGAAAACAGTTCAGTAAGTACAGTCTGAAGGACAGTTTTGAACTTGTTAATTGTATAGATGGTTCAAATGTCCGAGATAAACTGATGTGTTCATTTGACGTGACATCCTTGTTTACTGACACTCCGCTTCATGAAACAGTTGATGGTATTTGCGAATTTACTATAAGCAGCAGTGCTTCGCTTCCTATCCCGGTGACCGAACTGAAGTCATTATTACTTTTATGCACACATAGTGTAAGGTTCAATTTTCAAACGTATAGTTTCCGACAAGTGGACGAGGTTGCAATGGGCAGTCCGTTAGGTCCACTTCTAGCGGATTTCTTCATGGCCAAAGTAGAATCCACACTATGCGAAAACCTGTCAAACCAGTGTTGTTCAGACGCTACGTAGATGATAGTCTAGTCACCTTTGAGAGCTCGAGTGAATCAAATACGTTATTCTCGAAGTTGAACCAGGCTCACCCAAACTTAAAAGTGACGAGAGAGAACGAAGCGAATGACTGCCTTCCGTACCTGGACATTCTAGTCATTCGAAGACCAGATGGCACGGTTGGGAGATCCGTCTACAGGAAACCTACCTGGACTGGACAGTACATGCATTTCGAAAGCTTCTGTCCGGTGCAGCATAACAGAAGTCTAGTCAGGACGCTTTTCCATAGAGCACGGAGGATTTGCACTGAAGACAACCTACAGCTAGAGTTAGGCTTACTGACAGACACTCTGCAAGTCAACGGGTACCCCTGCGATTTGTTAAAAAGTATAGCAAAGTCGTCATTCCAACTGTAGAAGTGACGACGGTACCGAAGAGGACAGTGTTCCCAGGGGACAGCTGGTCAATAATGACGAGGAAGCGTCTAACAGCGGCTGCAAAGTTGTGTGTAATACATCAAACCAGAACTCTACCAGTCGCCCCGGTTACGAACAAACAGTGTACGCCTGTCACATCTCACTGTTTATACAAATACTCGTGTAGCTGCAGTATGAGCTACATAGGGAGGACAAACCGACAACTAGCTGTTCGTATCAAGGAGCATGTACCCAAATGGCTGGAGACGTAGTTAGAAACGCCAGGAGCCTGCATAGATGCCGATGGACGGCATCCTGCATCTTCCGTTGCAAGGCATATAATACAAACAAGACACACAGTCAAAGTTTCTGACGCGTTCTCGGTGATCTTTCGGAGCAACCGGAAACGCATACTCCAGTTTGCTGAGGCTTTGGCCATTAAACGTCACAGTCCCCCCTGTATGTTCAAAAACAATTTGTGTTGACATTGCGGCTACCCTGGTAGTCGGCATTCCCACAATTTTGATTTTTGGTGTCTGTCTGTTTAATCCCTTAAGCCACGACTTCCGCTCTGTGGAATTTTGACTGGTTTAAAATTAGTTACATGTTTATATGTGATCAGAATGTACGAAATGTTACTCCGGAGAACATCGCATGAATTGCGTCTTTTCATTGTCTTATTCAAGTTTATATGATTCTGTTGAGATTGGCTGCACTCTTCCTCAGAATCCAGGTTGGCGTGACAGTCTAATAATAAGAGAACCAACCTTTTCAAATGTGAACTCACCCGAATTCGATGGCCAGTACAACGACAAATCAGGGAAACTAGCATTTTGGTAGTCTGCAGTCTTCCTTAACCTCTTTCAATCACATGGCGCTCACGGTGTTTGCATGATGTTCTTGTTACGCTGCATTCAAGTTTTTGACGGTCGTTAATCTATTCACCGGCATCTGGTTTCGAACGTCACTTGTTAATTAGGTTTACCGAAAAGACAAAAGTCCGATTCTGTTGTAACCGTATTAGTCTTTCGAAACACACCTCTTTACATCAAGCTTTCATATCTACCGCAATTTTCTTTTGTTTATTATATTTCTCATTTGGACTCAAACAGGGAAATTGGTTCACAGTTGCCTTCTGATGATCGTCTTTATTTACACTTGCTCCGCTCGAACGCCATCTGATCATCTTGAATTTGCGAGTGCGATCTGTAGACAAAGATAAAAAAACGGCCGTACACAGCAGCGTGATCCGAGTCCAGGTGGTCGCTCCAAATTGCGGGACAGTCTAACAGAGTGGCCCAAGGTGAGAGTTTATGGACAACTGTCTCGGTCGTTCATCATTGCTAGTGATGTTCATCGATGATGTCCGATCTCCCCCTTTATGTTCAATTTTTTCATGGACGAAATTCTGGGAGTTGTGCTGGAGAAATTCACTGAGTTTGTTGTTGAGCTTCTTCCTGGCGTTATGTTGATCGATCTGGAGTATATGGACGACATTGTCTTACTTAGCCCCTCAGTCGAAGACTTTCAAACCTTGCTGGACAAGGTTAGTGACCGGGCTGGTTTGTATGGAATGCGCTGCGCACCGTCGATGTGCAAAGTGTTGCTTCAAGACTGGGGCATTCCCACTCCTACTTCCCTCATTGCAGGTAATCCACTTGAGACTGTGGACAGTTTCACATACTTGGTTAGCATTATCTCGTCAGTTTGTAATATTGCTGATGAGCTATCAGCGAGGATAGCAAGGTTACGAGTTGCCATTGTCAAACTGCGTCATCTGTGGCGCCAAAAAGACGTTCAGTTATTGTTAAAAGGAGGGGATTTAATGCTTGTGTATGTTCTGTTCCGCTCTATGGCTCGGAAACGTGGCCTGTTCATACAGAAGATATCAACAAGCTTGCTGTGTTTGACCATCGTTGCCTCCGCCAATTGGCCCATATTAAGTGGATTGATCGCGTGAGCAATGTGGCCGTACGCCGGCGCGGGAGACCCTATCCCGAGTCTTTGACTCAAAAGTCGGATCTGCGAGACAACAGGATATAGGGTTTTCTTGGAGAACTCTACCCGGGGCCAACGACTCAAGGGTCCGACTCAGTTAGCAGTGCGGGGCTTGCCTAGCCAGAGGGCGCGGCGAATAAGACAATAAATATCTGGATCTAATCACTGCTGCGGGTATTCGAGGCTGCATCAGGCGTCTGGATGATACCGGATGTTTTTCTACCGTAATGGACAATACGCCGGCGGTCACGGTCAACCATTGAGTGATCGGAGTGCTCTTTGTTTGAGGGTACCTTTTATAACCGCCCTTCTTCCTGATACGGAAGACAGCAGTGCGGTAACTATAAAAATAGTTCTGCTGTATGCACATAGGATCGTGCCTCACTACCTGAGCAATTCTACGCGGCCGCGGTATAAACGGCCGGAAGGTACAAAAAAAAATTTTCAGTCATCCAGACAGACCAATCGATTCGTTTAGTTATTTGACACAGCTGCAGTTATTCAAGGCATTTCGTGGACTAGAGTGAGCATCAACTGCAGGCCCAGACACCACAACCTCGATGCGACTCAACAGTGAGTATACATGTAATCCGGTTCCAGCACAGGCTCGGTCTTCGTCACTCGTTGGGTAGGTCTGTAAATGTGGCAAAGCGTAAGAAACAAACCGTCGTTACCTCACTAAGTTCGATATGCGCAAGAGGACTGACTGTGATCTCACTAATCGGTTAATAACCACTCATCGGAGTTTATGGCCTTACCAAAACAGCCGAAGCACGTATCACAAAGTTCATGGTTGTTAACAAGGTCGGCTTCCATCAAGCCACATCGCCTTAACTCCGTTTACAATTGAATTCCAGATCAACCTAATTAAATTTAAATAACATCAAAAGAGAAAACGGCAGCTGTTTGGCAGGGTGAAAACGGAAAGTCGGCAAGGTATTCAGTCGGTCTTCTCAAGACCAGTAAAACAGGAGGCACGTGCAGAGACCCAATTACATTCTAAGATGACCCAAGCGCATGACTATGAATACGCGGGATAAACGGGCCAACTTACCCTATTGAAACGACGAGCAGCGAATTTGTGCCCGAGGAGCAAGTAAAATTTTTTCTTCCACCGCTTTGCACCACGACGGTACATGTTGACTGAGGGGGGAAAAATAGAAAGGAAATAAAGCGCCCCGTAATGGAGATTATTAGAAGTGAAAATGAGTGTCATGAATGGTGATTAACTGAAACAGATGATGCTAGGCTGCAGCAGGTAGAAACTACCCATTTGCTCACCTATTGGTTGTTCGGCTATAGGTAATTCAACAGTAACGACGCCGCTTTTCGGACACATAGTTACGAGTCGGAATTCCGGTTAGCACAACTGCATCCCTTCATAAGCAGTAGGGACGTCAACTGACCAAGGTTGAACACGATTTATATCAGAAGCAGCTTCTGTGTTCAGATACACTTTTCCGTTAGCCCCTACTATCCACCAGCGAGTACAACAATGTCCAGCAAATTTGACGATTTCAGTGACTCTAATTCGACAATAAACCTTAATCGAAAGGTCATTAATTAGAACAAACAGGAGAGTTATCGTGTCTTCTTTCGAGGCGACCGATCAACCTGGGCATTAGTCACAAACAAATGTCGCAAATGATGATTCAGTCGTGTCTAACATGAGGTGAATGGCACACTGGCCAACACAAACACCTCATGTTGGCGTGGACTAGTGTTCAAAACAGTACCAAGGCCAGCGATAACAAGAGCGAATCTCGACGCCAGTGTTGATTTTCGGAGGCTCAGCTGAAAAGTTTGTCAGAATACAAAAGCAGGGATCATGTGTGAGTGGTGTTTAAGTTACAACGGTATCTGCCTGGATTTGAGCAACCGAAAATTATCCTGTTCATATGTGACCTAGTATGGCTAGTAAAGCAATTAATTTATGGTGCAAGGGTCTGCTTTCCCACGTTCAAACAGGAGTATTTGTCCACCACAGTCATGTTCCCAAAGTCCCGATACTCAGATCAACATAGAAGGAATAAACACCGAACTCCCAGCTTCTGCTAATTCTGTCATAGTACGTATTTGATAAAAATGCGTACCGAATATACTCTGGTGGCTACGATCCGGAAAGAAACGTTCCAAATGATGAGAATTCAGATCCAGTTCCTAAGTGAAACATAGTAAGCCGGAGAGGGCATGATATTCAAAAAGCTAGAGGATGGAAGTATGCATCCACATCGGCAGAGTGCATCAGGATGACAAAACATGAGAATTACACTGAAGAGAATGGTTACGATGTCCAACATGAATGTCACATGGCTCATCAATCGCAATCATGCTTTGAGCTAAATAACAAGTGGAGCGACTGAGTTTGACGTCAGGTGTGAAAGGTACCATTATTTCCGGAATGTCTTAGAGTAGCAAAAGTTAAAGCATGAACCCGTCAGTTCATCCAAAACATCACTTAGGTCGAGATCAAGTTTCTGTCTTCATATGATAGCGTTTCTTTTACATCAATAAAAGAAGCAACCGAAAAACTACCGTTATCTCAGAAGTAGCTATGAAAGTAATCGATCACTCAACGAATGTCAGCAATGAGGTTGTGCACAGCTGTCTCAACTAAACGATCAATTAGTGGTACTGATATTAACTGTAGAGTACAGGGAACGCATCGTTGGAGCCCAATAAGTACTGTGCACGAAATACGCCAAGTTTTATAACTATATGTTAGAACGACCGTTGAAAATAGGTGCACACAGAAAATCAAAAGCTTACGATCTTCGGTGGGACACGGTTTTCCAGGTCCTGATGGAACTCCATCGAATACTGAAATGAAATGAACAAAAATTGTAACCAATGACGCAGAAAGTAAACAGAGTAGGCATCGGACGGACAATACGTAAGAAGCTGTCAGAAGATAAGTTAGAGATCTAACACTATCTGAGTGTATCCAAAACCTTCTGAGATTGTAGGCCTAGTGTACATAGTATCAAGACTGTGTAATGATTCAAAGAAAAAGTTGCGACGAGGTTACAATACCAAGTCATTAGTTAATTACTACAGATAGCTGACAAATGGTTGCTACCTTACGTTGAAAATTTTACAGCAGTTTCGGAGAGCTCAGAGTGGCACTAATCGATCCATAGATAGGCCCACAGTGAGACAACACACGCTGGTAAAATGGCAAACATATACAAACGCTGATACGGAGGATTTTACTATGTAGGAAGAAAAAAAATGACTAGAGGACTGTGAATGTACTCAGGATTCACTCGCAGAAGCAATTTAGTCATCACTGCATTACAGCAGAACAGAATGTTTCCTGCCATGCAACACAGCGGAGGAGGAGACCGGACTTGATTAGATCCATAAAACTTGGAAATTCAACACGCACCGAGCTGCAGCATGCGAAAATATCATTGGTGACCGAAGCCTTTACCACTCATTCGGAACATCATCATCCCCACAACTCACAGCAAAACACAAATAGCTGGGTGTAAGGTCACAATGCTGACAACAAGTCACTAGCACGTAAATAAACTGTCCAGAAAATTACCGAAGATATTAACTGAGATCCATCGGAATTCAACTGGCTACGTATAGGGTAAGTCAAACAAAGATGAGGAGTAATAAACGTCCGAAGAAGTATAGAAAGGAAAGGCGAATGAGCCTAGTACGTGAAGTTTTCAAAAATCCATATTCGAACCAAAGCTAACGTGCATACACGTTGAAGTCGACGAGATAAGCCAGTGTCAGCGTTACAGACTCCTTATGGCATTTAGTTTACCGCCTCAACAACATCCCTTGATTACAGACCGTATAACAATGAAACGATAATCCTTCAACAAGGCGTCTGCCCGAAGGCTGATAGGCTCATAATACCCACATCTTAACAGATCAACATTAGCAAAACTTATCACCCCCAAAGACAGCAACACATCAGTGGTTCGTACTAATGCTTAGCTGTTAAACAACTATGAAGGAAGGGGTAAGCCCTAGTAAGAAGCAAAAGAAAGACAAGAGGTCAAAGTTATTCAAAAACCACTAAGTCTAAACTCTAGTATTCAACATCAACCGGCAAACACCATGCAAACGAACTACCGAATTATAAGTAAAAGTATTAAATCCGGTGAGATAACATCCACCAGTGCACGTTCTGAGTAGTAAAAACAGCAAGACTGATATACGTTGGTCTATTAGTGTATTTGATAGCAATGCGTTCCTATGGGGGCTTAATTGGACAAAAACCACTTCACGTGAAGATCACTTTCGTTAACCACTACTGTTCATTAATGAAACAAGCAAGACCGACATTTATGAAGGATACCTCTACACAAAGACCATCCGCCTGAAAGTGGCTATCTAAAAGTACTTCATCGACACCCATCGATAAGCAGCACGGCCGCAAGGTGGCCACAAACAGTGCGAGTGAAACAACTGAAGTACTGCAAAACATTAACAAAAGGGGAAAGCACCATGGGACTAGAATACACCTTAATGATCGACAGCTGGTACGACGGAATTTACACTGGCAAACAAAGCTCAGTGCGGATTATATGTGTAGTGCCAAGAATATCCACGTCGGCGAACTCTTAATTCCCACAGCTGTGGTCACTACCAAACAAGATGTGATACCAACGTTCCACTATCCGAGCCGGAAATGTATCGGAAGGTTTGTTGATACCCTGGTGTACATTCGTCGCCGAAATTCCTCGCACCGGCAGGCCGGGCTCCCTCGGACTAGAGTCCATATGGTTGACCCCGATAAGGTCAAGATGCGATAGAGTAGCTGTGTGTATTTGTTGGGATAGGTCCTTCGTGCATGCGTCATGAGACATACTAAACGACTTTCACACATTCAATTTACTCTTGGTCATGACATGGTAATTGAGATGTAGATACCGCCAACGGTTGGTTTGGAAACAACCACTCTACTCGTCGTCAACACCTTTCTGAAAGAAGCGTTAAGAGAAAAGCCAGTTCGATATAAGTAATCTGCAGTTCCGTACATCACAAACATATTAACGTTCGGTATCTCAGTCAATGGGAACAGTTCATGGTTCTTTGGAGAAGACTTAGACAAATGAAAGCATTGAATCAGCCATGCCTATAACAACTAGAGTAAACGTCAGTAAGACACAGGTAGTGAATTCCATCAAGAAAAACATGCTCCGAATGTAATAGAATAATAAGGTCCAAAGACAAAATGTCAGGTTATAAAACCAGTTCTTAGGAACAAGACAAACGTATCTGACCGTACTTAATGTAAAAGAAATCGAGACTGCCGAGGAACTAAACATTCGGATATTTGTTGTGAGTAACCGGTCGCCGTCCATATTCAAAAATAGGCAACGTGTCGCGTTCCATTTGCACTTGGATCAATCTGCTAGTGTTTCACATTGAGAATGTGAACGAATGGGCAGGCTACAAAATTTAACAGGACATCCATCAGCATACAAAGCGTAGTAAACAAGCTTGAGTTTCGTATGTCAGCTTTAAGCTAAACCCAACAAGATGAACGATAATGGTAGCCAATGTGAAAGTAAAACCATTTTGGGGTTACAGATGAAGGTACTGTAATGCCGTACCACTACTGGTGTTGTGAGTATTCACGGTTAAATGTGAGCTGAAATACTGCCAGAACACCCAGACATAGATAAGAGAACAATTACGGCTCACAACCAAAGCATCTTGCTCAAAAGCTCGTACCGCAAGACAGCGGACGGGAAGCAATGTACCAAGTAGTGTACATTTTCCGGGAAAAAATGTCAACCACCTTCCAACCCTCAACCTGGAGGACCAGGAGACTGTGGTTTGTCAGACGTCTAACAATGGGCCTGCCAGGTATAAGTGACTAAGAGAAGACGTGTATCGTCTTCAGGTATTTAACCATCTACGTCTACGTTTGGTCACTCGCATCGGATGGCAGCAAGGAGTAAGTAACGAAGAGGTTAGAAAGTGGATATTCGGTAGCGAGTTTCAGGCAAGTTCCTGAAACCAATCTTGGTTTACAGTCTCAGATGGCTGGATCATGTACTGAGGATACCAGCTAGCCGTCTACCATACTGAGCACTCTGCCGAGGCTGTGGCCGACTGGCGTAAAGTGCGAGGTGGACAGACGATAACCTGACGTGGAAAAATAAAGTTGTTCACCAAAAGGTTGATCGGAGTTGCGTCTCAAGCTAGGGACCTATCGACTCACAGAGTCGATGGCTGGAGACGTTAGGTTAGACGGTGGCGAATGGGGCTCAGTCGCACGAATCTTTTCGTT
This sequence comes from Paragonimus skrjabini miyazakii, assembly GCA_014338405.1. Taxonomy (NCBI): domain Eukaryota; kingdom Metazoa; phylum Platyhelminthes; class Trematoda; order Plagiorchiida; family Troglotrematidae; genus Paragonimus; species Paragonimus skrjabini miyazakii. The sequence continues at coordinate 38,928 of JTDE01001927.1, read as the reverse complement.
ATTTGGCCGATTTGCCTATGAAGCAAATGCAGTTAATGAAGTGGGATAGTCAAAGCCGTATGTAAGTTGTCTTGACGCTTTATTTTCATCTACGGTTCGGTTGTTTGTTTGCAGGGTGTAGGCACCCTGGTGTTGGATATTCGTATGTATACGTGGTTATTTTCAGGTAGCTATTTTCCCTTCCATCTATCTCTTTTGTTACCCCTAGCCAGGACTTGTTTTTTCCTCACGGTTTTATGGCAGTTAAGCATCAGTGAGAACCGCTGATGTATTGCTGTCTGCGATGATGATGAGTTCCGTACCATATGCCACGGTAACAACAGGTCATCCACGCTGGACACGAACAAAACACTTTAATGTACACAGATGTGCGCAAGATTTCAATAGCTAGAAGGTGACATTTCACAATCTTGGTTCAACACATGTGACACTGTAAATCGGCTCGAAAACGACATCCCAACTGTGACGAAGGCTGATTAAAATCGCGCCAGTGATCTTGGGTTGTTACCTCATCGTCGACCAAGCAGGGTGATCTTCGCCAATTCTCCTTGACAAGCGCTTTATTGTGTGACTGACGATCCCTGTCTCACAGTAACAAGAAAATGAATAAATGATAAGAAACAACCCAGTTGCGTACCGCTTTAAAGGTTAAGACGTACGATTAGCCAAAAGACAATGTACTTAGCTGTGTAGCGTGAAAAGTAGCCCTTAGAGCTGCACAGGGCCAGCTAATCGGCAATATACTTGCGACCTCACTGTTCTACGAAAGATCCACGTAGACTATTTTGCGCCGGATAAAAAAGTTGACGCTTCCCACGGTGTCGGCCGCTGCATTTTCCTGCTACGACGCACAATGAGGCGCCTGTCAAAAACAATTTGCGGAGGTCATTCCATTCAGCTGGCGACAAGGTAGCAACGCAAAATCGTTAGCACAATATGGATCGACTGTGGCCACAGTCCATTTGGGAGTCAACTACAAACCAATGACGCCTGGGGTAGGCGATTCAACCATCGGAGACTGTGGAGCAAAAGTACGCGCTGGCGAACGGCCGCATTGCTCACACGATCATTCTATTTAGTTTGTGTCAGTTAGTGGTGACAATGATGATCAAACACAGAGAGTCTGATGACATCACTGTCACGGACAGGCTACGGTTCTGAACCACAGAACGAAACAGAAAGCGCACAAGAATCAGAGAATTTCCATTTCAATTGGCATCAGGCGTCCCTTCGGCGCCACACATGACGCAGGCTGGAAAGAACATGTGCCTTCGCTCCCATCATCGATATCTCGTCAGTATCAATGCAAACTGATTAGACAATGCAATCCAAGTAGGTGAAAATGTCCACACACCCAAGCACATTGTCCATAATAAACTGCTTGGCAGTAGAAATGCTCCAGTCGTAACAGTACACTTTGCACTTTGAAGGTGCGAGATGCATTCTGTACAAATCATACCGGTTACTAATCTCGCACGGCATAGTCTGCAGTCTTCGGCACAACGGTCAAACGAGACAATACCATTCGCATACTCCATGTCAGTCAATTTGGCTCCCTGAAAAACGGACCACCAAGCTGATTGGATTTCGCAGCCGCACACCCAAGAATGTCGCTCATAACAAAATTGAGTGAGAAATTAGTAACAGATGAATAACGTCACTGTCGGAAAAAATGATATTTCCTCACTGTTTACGCCAAAAAAAGGGGTTGACTTGCGGGACCCCATCAAAAGTCGCTGGTCCGAAAGTCCAACCAGCTAGGCAACACAAGATAGAAATTTTTGGAGACATTATCCACAGCCAAGGATTCAGAAGCCTGAGGTACACGGCCAGCTTAGCTCAACGGTACAGTGAATAAGATACTGATATCCCATTCCGATCGCTGTTTCAGGCGATAAATGCAGTAGAGGCCACATCAGCCATTTGAATAAGCGTTTCTCGAATCTATTCGTTAATGCGTCAAGCTAATACGCTGAGTGATCGAAGTGCTCTTTCTTGGGGCTAACTTCCCTTACCCCCTACTTCTTTATGCCGAAGACAACGGTGATGCAACTACGAAAATACTTCTGCTATGTACCAATAAGGACGTGAGGTCAACTTAGCAAACCTACGTGATCAGTAGTGTGAATATGTAGGTGCTTTTCGCCTGGCTTTTTCATTTCGGTTTGTATGATATGCCGAAACCTAGAAGACGAAAGCTCTATTCAGTGTAACCCTCTAGATTAATATGGCGCACAAGCGTGGCCATCACGTTAATGTAGCAGGACAGACGAAGCTGCTGACTGCCGTATGTTATATCTACACATTTTGCATTTGTACTTTACATTTACACAAAGTCCGAGGTTGTGTTGAGTGTTAATTCAAGACCATAAGCGAGAAAAATGAAGGATAATCAGGCAAAGGCGGAAAAAAAGTTGAAAAGAAGTGCAACGACGGTGTGTGAACAGTGACATGGTACGCTTTTAGAAGAAGTGTTCAAAACGACAACTAACGACGGCTACGGCAACAACATTCTCGCCAGACTACGATATGCCGCCAAATCCTTCAACGTTTCTAGCTAAAGACAGGACATCACCTGGACTAGTCTGGATAGTCATTGGACCGACGGTAAAACAGAAGTATGGAATAACTTTCGGCAGCCGATCCCGAAAATCAAACTACTGATATTGTTTTAATCCGCAACGATATATGAACAGTGAAGGATGCCATGAATAAGCTGGTGAGTTCAGTTCGTCGTTTTAGTCAGTACTTTGTACCGGATATCCCTGCAACAAGGGCAGTAAAACGTATCTACAGTTAATATAGATGGCGAGACTTCAGGGAAATTCATGAAGTCCACTTGCCTGAGTAGTGACATTAGTTCTGATGTACTGTCTAACGAGATCGACAACCGATTATTTAAAGCCTGGGTGGCATTTTCAGACTTCTGCCATCCGCAGCATCGGTGTAGCGTGAAACTTTCACAGAACGGTACATCTTTAGAAGAAGGGTCATAATCTACAAATTCAAAATTAGGAGCGTTCGTGCAGCCTATGTTCAAAGATCTCCTAATCCACATCACCAGCATTTTTGCAGCACTGCACATGCATTATAAAAGCACCACACAAGTAACGATATGATTCGCTGGTGTTTCTGAAATAAGCAAGCACAGCATATCAATAAAGGCGTTTGATGCGATACGGACAGACTTTCCGAAGGCCAACGCAACGCTTACTACAGCGCGCTTTTCGCAAAACTCAGTAAGACAGACACGGGATGAGGTGGGCGTGGGGGATGAAAAAGTTAACGTTTGGATTTAGCTTCCTAGAAGCATAAGGGCTTTCTGACTGGGGTTAAAGGGACAAATCCGACCATGAGTAAACAATTCCAGAGGTGGAATGGAACCGAGGACAATGCATGCACATTTAAACAAACACTGACCTGATTAGATGGTGCTAGGCACTGAGCTGCCGCCAATCGCGACAGTGACGAGCAGTGTTCTATTAAAGAATTAACAACAATAGGCTAACTGTAGCAAATCGACATGTTGCACAGCGTTTCCACTTAACAATTTCGGTTACCACAGTTACAGACGGAACGACTGAGATATCCATAAGCTGTGGTAACATAGTTGCTTGGCCACCTCGGGGTTTCACCCAACTATAGAAAGTTTCAGTTAACAACGTCCTTTGCGCTGAGCGTTCGGCCTGTATACAGAATTCGTGACCAAACGGTCGCAGACTGCATCTTTTGAATTGGATTGAGTGATCGTGTATCCAAAACCTCGTTAGTATCATCTAACTGGTCATCATCGTACCGCCGCTCACTACAACAGTGACGTAGAATATTCTAGAAAACATTATTAAAACAGTTTAAGGTCAATAAAAGAAGACGAAGCGGAAGACCTAGAAATGGTATGGATGCAGGCATGCCATCTGCTTTGGCGCACCACCATCTCGCATAGCGTCTCTAACCAGCAATTTGAGTGATCACGAGGATCCCGGACAGGCACGCGACACCTATCTACTTTGCTCATTGCAACAGTCAGGGTCGTCATATTTTGATCACGTTGACTCTTGACCACCACGTGGTTTCATCCAACTGCTGATGGTCTTAATATATAACGCCCCGTATCGTAAACGCCCAGCTGGTAACAATTTATTCATTTCACAAACCCCCTCAATGGCTCGTCTGCCTCGCCCTGAGCACTTCGACGTCGCGTGACGGATTCCTCAAAACAATGGAATCACTGGTAGCGTACATCTTCCAGCATCCTGCCGTTCATTGAGCATCTCCAGCTTAACAGATTGGATACACCCATCAATTTCATTTCGTCATCAGTTTTCGAACTTATCTCGGAGGGCAAATCGCCTGAAGTAGACACAAATACTGTCTAAAGTGTTAATGTTCAACTTAAAAATGAAATTGTCCGGCACCTGCAAACTACCGTCAAACAACAGAAAGACTAATCGTCTGACCAATTCACTTAGCACGCCAAGTCGTCACCTAAGGACTGCACCTTCAAGACCACTAGTGCGTAATGACGGCATCCAGGGACGCTTTCATCAGTGGAGTTCTATTTATTCAGAGGATAGACTTCTAGAGTAAAAGTCACCAAGTTTTCGAACGGCCTTTGATCAAGCCACTGGAAGTAGTCCAGAAACAAACTCCGTATCATCACACTTCATTGAATCTGTCGAACTCGAAGGCACACACCGCTATTTTCGGGGGGTCCGCTTATCAAGTCGTCCTAAGAAGTCTGTTGCTACCCGTATCCGTCCCCTCGGTTTCCGCTATTAGGAAGGCCGCGGCTCTCTTATGCCTTTCTCGACCCGTTGTTCCGTTGAAATCTAACAGAGCTGATTGCATGGACCTGGTAGATACTGGGAGTTGAGATAACTATGTCCCACCTGACGTTGTCTCCAAAAATAGATGGAATACCTATGACTGTCGTTCCCGGATAACGATGGCTTCCAACTCCTTACCCACTGATACTCAAGGACATTGCTTTCGACTCCACTATCTGTCGAGAAACAGAGTGCCATCAAATCAGGTTGTTAATATTCTTCAATGTATGCGCAGATGTTCTTCTGAGAAATGACTTCCTTCGGTCCCATAAAGAGCCCAACGTTTCGTCCGATAGTGCCAAACCATCATCCGTCTTATCTATCCTATAACCGGTGCGGCTTGAATTACCGCCATTTTTCTGTACACCATCATCATAGACAGCAATACTTTTTCATACTCTTTTGGGAGACTGTAAACCTATTGCAACCAAATTCGGACGACATAGTTTTGAGGACGAGAAGTTCGTACGCGAGGAAATACGTCCACTTCTCGAAACGGGATAACACAGCCATCGAATTCGTCATAGCGCGTTCATGTTTTAGTCATCCTCAACGACAGGCGTGAAAAGCGGATGACTGTAGACTGGAGTCAAATTACAAATAAATTCACTTTCCTTGATGCCTGTCTCCTTCCGAGGGTAGACGAACAGATTGGGAACGCAGCAAAGTACGATACGTTTAATACCCTAGGTTTGAAAAGCACGTATCATCAAACCCCCATCCAAGAAAGTGAAAAACTTCTCACAGTGTTTGAAGCTTGCGGTCGCTTTTACCGATTCTGCCGTATAACTATCGATGTAACTAAATGTTGGGAGAATACCACAACTAACCCAAAAATGTTTTTTTAATTCTTAACACTGTATGAGCCTCAACCACTGTATGAGCCTGCACCACTGTATGAGTCTCCATACTGTATGAGCCTCCGCTTGAACATTATAAATACGGTGGAGTTTTCCAACGTATTTCGACTAACGTTCGGTTGAGATCAAATATACCCTTAGCGGAAGGTTCCCTGTCTTCTTCATTTGCGGTAGTACGTGCGTCGTCGTATAGGCCGTGATAACGTGAATTGTTAGTGCAACCATCGTAGCTAAGCCGGGTTATAGTGAACGCCGGGCGTTAGCAATTTTTCATCAATTGTCAATCCACGCGGTTCATAACACTAAAGGGGTAACCTGCTTTCAGAAGACAATCAAACACCTCATTGCCATGGATAACCTCAAAGATAGCTTTGTTTACTTGGACAACACAACAATATGTGGAAGAAGCCAGACCAAACATGGCCGTAATCTCAGACGTTTCCTAAACGCGGCTGATAAACACGAACTCAAATTCAATAAAACTATCAACGTCGCTGCGTCAGAGATTTAACTGCTCGGTTTTCAAGTATCGAAGGAAAGTGTCCGGCCCGCCCCGGATCGTCTGAAGACCTTCTATGGGCCGCCTCCCTTGGCAAACATCAAGTGACAACAAAGAATCGTCGGATTATTTGCATAATACCCACCCTGGATTTCCGAATTTTCCGGCAAAATATTTCTCTTGGCGCACAATAAGGCCTTCCTGATTCCTGGTTTTGTAAAACAAACGTTTGGGATTTCACGATGGAACTTGCTAAATCGGTCCTAACAACTACTAATCCAAGCATATTGACAGTGGTTCCTCTACCTCCAAGTCGCGGTACAACCCCAAGTTCAAATCGAGGCCCAGATCCAAACCGGTTGGCAGATCCCTGGGCCTGATGACCTCTTTCCAAGTGAACGCCCCCGGTCGACGAAAGTTCGTTTCCGTTATGATTAATGGCTTCCCAGTTCGATTGCAGTTGGACACTGCGTCGGATATTACAGTCATTTCGGGAAATCTCTGGAGAACACTTGGTCGACCTCCAATCCGACGGACGTCTCAATCCGTCACCAGCGCCTGTGGCGGCCTTTTGCGATTGAATGGCAAATTGCAGTGTCGCGTCTCATTCCGAGGCATAACTATTAACAGCTCCTGCTACGTTTCTGGCTCGGATCTCAATTTAGTTGGGCTCGATTGGTTAGAACAACTTGGCCTGCTCGATTTTCCAATTCGAGCGATATGCAACCAAGTGCGGTCCCCTGCTGCACCACACAATGCGACAACTGATATCGTAAAACGGTTTGCGTCAGTGTTTCAGAAGGTCTGGGACGCTGCCCTCAGATTGAAGCAATCCTGCACCTATCTCCAGGAGTTCAACCCGTCTTTTGTCCGAAAAGACCGGAACCGTACGCAGCTTTGGAACTCGTGAATCCAGAGCTCAAACGTCTTGAGGAACAGGGCGTCGTCATTCCTGATATCGCACCGTTGACTTCAGCAACGGCGACTGCTACTTCCAACACTCTTCGACGACCGTGCAGTCAGCCTAGCCTCACCGAAACCATTGTGTCTGACAATGGTACCCAATCCGCACCCGGTCAGTTTGGTGGATTTTGCAGGCACAACGTCACTGAGCACGTTCGGTCGCCTCTAAATCATCCGCAGTCCAACGGGCAAGCAAAACGCTTCGTCGACATACACAAACGTGCCCTTCCCAAATCGCGTAGGGAGGGGGCGTCTGAAAAAAGCTTACGGCAACTCCCACTCGTCTACCGCAGGACTCCTAACAAGTTGCTGAACAGTAAACCATCTCCTGCCCAAGCCCTTATGAATCGTAAACCGCGAACCACGCTGACCTTCATGATCCCGACGAGGCAATCAGTACAGAGACCATTTTCTTCAGACGAACACGCCCCGTTATCAGTTCAATCGCCTGTCTACACCCACGATTACCGATCCGATCACAACTAGTGATAACGAGACGCCGGGGCAAGGTGCTTTATGAAATTTCCGTTGCGGGAGACATTTGAGTCCGCCATCGCAATCAGCTCCGGCCACGCCATGGGGTCAATGAAGAAATCTGTGACGACCATGGGACAATACCGTTTTACCTACTCCAGGACACGTTCGAAATTCCCGAAGCGTCAACCTTACTTCTGTCAACTGACAAGACAAGCTGTCCTCCCAGAAGTCAGAACCATCGGCTACGCCGACCACCGACTCTCATTCAGGTTGACCCGAAGA
>JTDE01001927.1:15129-30235 GCA_014338405.1 Paragonimus skrjabini miyazakii | reverse complement strand
TTCGCTTTCCATCTTAGTTCTCAAGCTAGAGTTGTGAGAGGAATGATATCTCAGTTTCTGGCCTTTCGTCGTTCCACTTGTTACCATTATCTGAATGATCGTAACACGTCAATCTCCCGATGGCTGCCACAAACCAGCCTCACAAGCATCCCGTGCAAGATAATGGTGCATCTGTTGGACCGTCCCATCCTCAACACTTCTTAGAGAACGACTTTATTTCTGACCGATCGCGCGTAATCAATACGCTTGTCTTCATGGTGAGCTTTGCAAAGGCTAAAGACTGAGTTGATCTCAGATGTTATCTCCCTCGATTACATAAAACGTCCGACGGCGTCCAACATGATCCTCTCAGGTCAAAACTGGAAGCTTGTGATATCTGATGGAAACTTTTTAGCTGGATTACCTACATTATTTGTGCTGGAACTTCTAGAGTTACAACTGGATCACGTCCTTCGCGCACTTTCACCCATTCTCATTCCAGTATAACCTCCATCAGCAGGTAGTGCTTGGTCCTCAATTACATCTGAGTTACATCAGACCCACCGTATAATAAACCCAGCACTAAACCGACAAATTAAAAATCTGGAAATGCATTAATCCAATAGGCACTACAGATTAATCCTGACGCGAATGAGCGCCAGTCAGAGGATTGGGGTGTCCCCCCAATGACATACGCCACCCAGTGGGGATTCTCAAATGACTTCGTAATCTACAGTGCACTCAGCATAGGCAAGCATGAAGATCACTTTGAAGACAGTTCTAGGCATCCGTATATCATCTGGCCTAGAACTTATCATCAAGGGATGATTGCGAAAAAATAAATCGATGAGTAGTAGGGGATTTTGATTTTCATATAGATTGAACATCACCCACAATTGATCGCAGCCGTCGCATTCCCATAGACATTCCAGTCGGCCCATTTCGAAAGGAAGCACTAGACTCGAGTTTCGCTCTCATTAGAGCTCGTCAGTAGTGCATATCCTGACCACTGCAGCCGGGACTTGAACCACGGGCATGCTGTTCATGAGGCAACCGTGTTTACCACTGCGCCATTGACCTCACGTTAGGCACGACCGAATTATCATATGTGAACGCTCATCCACTTTCGCTTGTGAGTAATGGTCAATGATTTCTGTGATTTCAACTTGGAGACAAGTCCTAGTCGAGGGGTCATCGACTGGAGTTAACAGACAGTAACTGTGTCTCCTCTTGAGGCGATCGGGCAACCTGACCATTACTCACAAGCGAAAGTGGATGAGCGTTCACATGCGATCATAATTCGGTCTTGTTGTTTCACGTGAGGTCAACGGCGCAGTGGTAAACACGGTTGCCTCGTGAACAGCGTGGCCGTGGTTCTCGTCCCGGCTGCAGTGGCCAGGATATGCACTACTGACGAGCTCTAATGAGAGCGAAACGGGAGTCTAGTGCTACTTTTCGAAAGGGGACGACTGGAAAGTCTATGGGAATGCGACGGCTGCGATCAATTGTGGGTGATGTTCAATCTATATGAAAAAATAAACCCTACTCACCACAATAAACCCTTCCCCACATAGATTACCACGCGATTTAAACACTACAGAAGGATTATGTGGGACTGATGCTTAGCTATATCAGTCAGTTCGTGTATACTGACATGAGGAAAAATGTACTCACCACTGAGTTCCTTCACCAAATTCTTGATCTTCAACTATTTGACTTACGATGGCTGCGCCGTGACTTATTCCTAACAGGTCTTTTAGTTAACACAGGTAGTCTGACGGTGGACGATAAAAACATGGAAAGGAGCTCCGTAAGCTTCATCTGTACACCTTTCTGAGACTGTAATTTCATTATTACTGTCAAGTCAAGTCGAATCAGGTCGAATCAATAAACTGTATTATGCACTTTGCCATATGAGTAATCAACATTTACACAACCATCTCTTCAACAAAGAGGATACTTAACAAAATTATTTATCCGATGTTAAGGTAAATTCGTCGGTAAATGTGTACTAAACATTGGATAACAGAAGAACAGTAACACCGAGTACGCACATATATAGATCCTAAACAGAACCTGGTTGACCATGTGGATAAGCATTTAGAAAGGTAAGCATAAGGATGATCAAAGTCGGACAAATCTTGGTAGGCAAGCGGCTTGTCTTCAATGGAGCCATAACGAAAAATGGTACTACAGTCAGATAAATGCCTCATGAACCCAGAAAGAGGTTTGAACTGAGAGAGAAATAATCTGTGTAAAACAATCGAATGACAATATAACCACAATGGAGATATGTATGCATCCAAAAAAGGGAGGATGAGACACGGGGGATGAAAACGACTTGAGACATGAAACATGAGTTTTATCACATTATTAAACATACTATTTAAGTGAAGACCAAGTCAAACTGCCTCAGCATGAGGCTTAAATACGAAAGATAAAGGAAGTTAGGAAAACCTTGTACCTAACTTGCATTTGGAGACAAGTAACAAAAAGCTGCTGGCCAATAAGGCCATTCAGCACGGCGAGGGACAAGGCTACTGCGCAATGTTGGATGCCGAAGACCATAGTATCTGCACACTAGCAAAAATGAGCCCTTGAAAATAGGCATAAGGTTCACATAGAAAGAGAAGCAGAATGAAGGGGGAAATGAACCTCGAAGAAAACCCAGATTTGTAGCTAGTAGGGAGGACTCTTGATCATTTAAGCGTGTGAACTGGGAAGGTTTTGAAAAGTAATCACTTAACAGCAATACGATAGTTGAACACCACAATCTTTCAAAAAACAAGACATAATTTCCCTATTAATGCAGTTGAACCCAATATGACAATCGATGAAACAGAAAACGGACCGTCATACACCGTTTATCCAGGGTTGCCAAAATTGAGTGCGCAAGACAGCAGTCAATAATTTTTCTCCGCGTGATCATCATCATCACAGACAGCAATACATCAGTGATTCACACTGGTGCTTAACTGCCACATAACTACGAAGAAAAAACAAACCCTGTTTAGGAAGAGAGAAGAAAAAAGGGGGAGGGGACCTAATCACTAAAAATAGCTACCTCTACATTCAAACATACAACATCAAGGCGCCTACACCTTGCAAACAACAACAACCGAGCTGTAAGTGAAAGTAAAGCGTCATCAGCAAGACAGCTTCCTTACGGCTTTCACTGCCCCGCGTCATTAAGTACACTCACTTCACAGACAACCAGGACAATCAACGACAACATTCACGCCACTGAGCTCGGTTAGCCGCCATCACACCAAACGTCTCAAGCCACCGACGCCGTGAGTCCCAGGGACTCCAGCCCGGGAGACGAACCCGATCTACAGTAGCCAACCCCTTCGTGAACGATTTCACTTCTCTACGCCAGGTCATCATCTGTCCACCTCGCACCTTGCGCCAATCGATTGCAGCGTCGGCAAACAGTTCTCGGTGTGGTAAACGACTAGCTGGCATCCTTAGTATATGACCTAACCACCTAGGTCTGTGCAAATGTAGTGACTGAACAAAAGAATACCCGTTTCCTAACCTCCTCATTGCTCACTCGTTGGTGCCACCCGATACGAGCGATTGGACGTAGACATCGGTAGTCAAATACCTGAAGACGGTTCATGTCTTCTACCCTGAGGGGCCATGTTTCGCTGCCGTAAAGTAATACAGCCCCAACTGTTGTCTGATATACGCGACTCTTAAGTATCAGAGAGATACCTTTGTGTAGTCATAATTGCCTCAGACTAGTAAACATCGCCCTAGCCTTAGATATACACGCCTCGATTTCATTCTCTACACCTCCGCCGTCACCGCTGATGCGGCTTCCCAGGTATACAAATCGGTCAACAACCTCCATGACTAACATTAATCGGTCAACAACCACCATGACTAATATTAAATCTACGTAATCACAGCAATCTTGCAGGAGCATTTTACATTTCGAGGCTGCAAAACGCGAAATAGCCTCTAGCGTTGTTTGTGCCACTTGAAAGTTGTTAAACAGCAACACCTTGTCGTCAGCATAATCAACATCAGCCAGCTTTCCACCAGGTAGGAGGTCCACACCGGCATCATTCGAGTGCAGCAGACAGTCCTCCATTATTTCATCCATGATGAAATTGGAAAAAAATGGTGAAAGGGGACAGCCTTGGCGAACGCCGCTCCTGGTGCTGAAACTGTCACATAATTTACCGTAAACCCTAACCTGAGCTGAAGTATGGGAGTGAAGCGCCGACAGTATGTCCGCATACTTGGTCGGTACACCCCTGAGTTTGAACGACTCTAAAAGTGTAGATCGATCCACCGAATCGAACGCACCTTTATAGTCGAGAAATACGGCAGATGTTGGCCGGCGGTATACATGACGCTGCTCAAAAATTTGACGAAGGGTAAAAATATTATCTATACATCCCGGAGTAGGACAAAACCCTGCCTTCTCTAATGTTTAACTCCCGAACTGCAGTGAGTCGACAGAACATAAGGGATGCCAGAACCCTAGAAATGATTGGGGTCAAACTAAATTCCCCTACGGCTTTCGCAAGAGCCCCTGATACCTTTCCTGAGTACAGCAACTATTACCGCGTGACCCCGGCACGAAGGGATGGTTTCCGCCATCCACACAAGTTGAAACAGCTGAGTCAATGCCTCGACTTACACCTCTCCACCTTCTTTAAAAAGTGCCGGCACGAGATCATCTTGAGAGCCGGATGCAATTGCGAACCTCAATCTCAGTGGGTGTTTCTAAATTTACCGACCTGGGCGTTACATCAGAAGTTTGTGGAGGCAGCAAGGTAGAAGCAGGAGGCCAGCTAAATTGAGCCTCAAGGTGTTCCGCCCAAAGCTCCAGCCTTCTGGACTTATTATAGATTAGTGTGCCATCTGCCTCGCGGATAGTTTCACTGACAGACGGTCACCTGGGACCAGTGGCACGGATCAGCTTGAATAGTTTGCCGGTGTCCCCTGAGGCAAAAGCGATTTCCATTTCCTTCACTTTTTCCACTAACCAAGCCTCACGATCAACCTTTAGACTACGTTTCAGTTTCCTACGGATATCTCTGCTAGACTTGTTATGTGAACTACCAAGAGGAACTTTCCGTCTGGCTTCTAACAACTCCAGAGGTTTCGCTGAAATCCAAGGTTTGTTAAACTTATGTACCCCTGTGCCACATGCTACAGCACCTGCTTTCTGAATGGCCTGTGAGACTTGAGTGCAACAACTATTAGGATCTTCGGATTGAGTACCACTAAGGCAGCTTTCTAAGCTGATTTAGTGCTGATGCTTTACCGATGGTAAGGCCAGTTTCTCAACATCTAATTGTTGCTGTCGGTGGGGTCGTTATCCGGCAAAAGTAACAATAAAATGACAACATGCCAATGCATGATCTGAGTCCAAGTGCGTGCTCCAATAAGAACGACAGCCTTGAATGAAACCACGTCACCTGTAACTAACAGCTATGTGGTTTATCTGAGACCAAGTTTGATTCGGAGAAGGCGGGCGCCAAGTATAGCAATAACGTGCACGATGCCTAAAACTAGTGCTGGTGAAAAATAACTTATGTCCAGCGCACAGCTGCAACAATCGCCCGCCATTGTCTGATCGATGTGACGCTACCCCAAATCTGCTACCTAGATGAGATTCGGTCACATCAAGGCGACCGACCTGGACATTCACATTTCCGGCCAGAACGACTATATCAGTACTACAAGTCGACCGAAGAAGAGAGGCCAGACCTGAGTAAACCGCATCATTGATGCCGACGTCACTACAGTCAGTAGGGGCGTGAACAGACACAATGAATAAATTTCTGAAAGTCTTGCGTCTGGAGCTGGCTATAACGGAACCTGCCAAGCGGACAGCACAAAGTCTACTGCTAACAGGAATCCAATCTATCCCTGCGGCTGCGGCCGTCGTGCTTAGGACTATACCCACTCCAGCCTGACATGTAAATGCGGCTGTGGAGTCACCCGAAGTGTACAACCAGTATCGGGTAGACAATGCGAGTGCTGTTAGTTCCATACGCTGACTACTGTCGTGGATTCTAGTTTCCGAGATACAGCAGACATCGACATGCAACGAGTCTAACGTTCGTGCGAGAGCGGCCTGTTGACCTATCTGTTTTAGAGTGCGAACGTTGAAGGCACCTATATTAATTCACATTCTAGGTCTAAGTAAAGGACGAGGAAGGCCTGAAGCTAAATGGCAAGAGACGGAACTTACCGGCACAGTGTTACCACGGTTAGCTACATCTGTTGTGGGACCTGTGGAGTAACTATTATAAATGGAGGTCGGGAGGAGCCTGAGAACTAAATTTGATAAGACAGTGGAGGAGGGGTCAGCAGTAGCATGTTTTCACCTATCCACCCTGCTGTATGCAGCAGACAGAGCGACCCGGTTTATACTGCGAGACGGCCGATGCAGTATGGAATTACTTGTGTTGTGACTATTCGTGGTTGTGTGTGAGCTGAGATACTTCCAAGACGCCCAGACCTAGACAGGAGAACAATTAGGGTTCTAAACCAAAGCTTATACCGCGAGACACCGGGTGGGTGGCAGTGTGCCGGAATTGGTATATTTTTCGGGAAAATATGCCAACCTTCTTCCAACCCCCAACCTGGAGGACCAGGAGACTGGTCTGTCAGACCTCTACCTATTGGCCTGTCTGGCATGAGTGACTATCAGTGTGGTGGCCACACCGTCCAGTTTAGCCCAATAGGTCAGCGAGATGCGCAAGCCGTCACACCGCGTCAAGGTCCGGTCTCGTTGTGGCAGTTCCCCACGCGATACACTCTGAGTACATTCTCAAAATGCGATGTCGAAATTTCAGTATACGTTCGGGGTATACCTAGTAACAGTCCACCTGGCCCCCATGCTTCGACAGCTTTGAGCCAATCCTCCCTCTGTATCCATGTATATATTCAAAAGGGAAGGAATCGTCAGCTAAAGGAAGCCACTGGCATATAGAAAACGAGGGAATGTTCAACGTCCTTCTCAAATTAAAGATCAACCCTTCAATATCGCAAAAGGATTTTTCTATGAGGCGACTGACACCAGTTAGTTTTTTCATTACCTTGCCGAATACATAGTAGCAATCGTAACGGAGGAATGTCCCAGCATATATGGTAGTAAGGCGACTTAACTCATTTTTGACTACCGATGAAAGCGATTGCATTACTGCACATATCTTTGCGTGATATGCAAATTTTTTCACTCGAGGGGGTTTCTTGAGATGTGGGGGTGAGAACCTATCAGTACGTACAAAAAGTTTTCCTTAGAGACAACAGATGTAGAAACAGAAGTTAGTGTTAAGTAATTCCTTGGTTAAGCCACAACGAGTTAAAAACCAAAAGAGTTATCGGTTTCGCAACGTTTCGACCCTCCTGGAGAGCCTTTATTAAGCGATTTAAATCAGGAAATTTACAATGTACAAGCTTCAGATTAGGCAGTCAACAACTGGCACGTTTGTATGTTTCACCTACGGTGTGTAGACAGGCTACCAGTAGGATGTAAGGGTTCACGGTTCACCAGAGGTCACCACATGAAGATCCCCAAGTGCGAATAAGCATAGAAAGTTAATATATGCTTGTGTGTGTGTGTGTGTGTGTGTGGGTCTGTATGCGATAACTCTTGGTTTTTAACTCGTTGTGGCTTAACCAAGGAATTACTTAATAATGAACATTAGCCCAACGCACAATATGTTTTCCCATATCCGTTCCGTTTATGGTTCGAGAGTACTAAGAAGTTAGAGTAACTGGAGGGTTGGTCAGTGGACACATAACAGGAAGAAATAAGCCAATCGGTTGCAGATAGCATTTCTCTAAGTCTATCGAAGTTTTCAAGGAAACACTGTCGCTCCTTGAACTTGCGATCAGTGCAAGGAGTGAGTATTACTATGAGCAATGAGAGAAAACTGCGTGGTTTGAATCGCTCAGTAGCAACCGAGTGCCATCATAGGA
The DNA here is from genome assembly GCA_014338405.1 of Paragonimus skrjabini miyazakii. NCBI lineage: Eukaryota > Metazoa > Platyhelminthes > Trematoda > Plagiorchiida > Troglotrematidae > Paragonimus > Paragonimus skrjabini miyazakii. The sequence continues at coordinate 22,303 of JTDE01001927.1, read as the reverse complement.
TGATTATACGGTCTTTCACTCGGTTGACGAACGATATACGAAAGTCACTGCCACCCTCTGCACAGCGGTTAATGAAACTACGTCACGCGATAGAATTCGCTCCATAACTACCTTTTTCCCATAACTTCTTCTGTAGGACGCAAAATGGCTTTCTGCATGGGACGATCGTACAGTGAATCTTTCATTAGCCAGTGACCAATGGAGTACAACAGTAGACCATGGTATCAGGTAGATGTCAAGATCTTCGACCGCGCGGATCACGCCGCCCTGTTTGACAAACCCCAGTTATGTGGTGCCTTCGATAGCTGGAGTCTCATCTCGCCAGCCGGCAATACAGAGTACACCGAGTCTTCTGATTGCCAAATAAACGACACGGGTGCCTCTCAATATCCTGTCCTTGGTACGTTGTTATTTTTCATCCTAATGAAGATCTCTTTATTTTGATCTCGTCTCCCTTACTGTTAGTCGTAAATGATAAAATTTAGCATACCGTGAGTACATTAGGCGACTCAGCCATCCTGTGGGATAGAGTCTACAGTCCGTATGATTGTACTTATGCAAATAAGCTTGGCTTTGACGTTGAAGAGTAGGAAGACATGCACATTCGTTGCTCGGCAAGTACCATCCCCTATCTTGACAGCATACCTTTTCATGCAGTCCTGACTGAGAGGAATTTCAGCAAGTTGGTCGTTTATACTCCCGTACTCATACTGGCTCACATCCGAGCTCACCCAACGTCGCGATGAATGCAAAAAAGCTAGTAATACGTTAGCGCTGCCAAAGAGGCTCTTTGGTCAGTTTTATCCTCACTGTTTAAGCCACTGTTCAACTTCATCTGTCTACATCTCAAGAAGCAAAATATTATCTGACCGCCTTTTCTTTAAAAACAAAATTCTTCTTGAGAAAGTGTAACGGTGTGCCACCAAAGTCTTTCAGGGCTTTCAAATCAAGCTTTATGAAGTCAGTTTACCGATACTCTTTAGAGTTCCGCCGGCCTATGGGTCACCTGACCCTTGTAGTTTCAGTCGTCTCCCCAACTCGTCATCCACGTAGTCCCATGTTCAGTATGACGAGTAATTTTTCGCCGAAAGCCCACTCTCCCAAAGTATGGGTTCAACACAGCTGACTGGAATGTCATCACAGCTTCTTTTCACTGAGAGTTTGCGAGGTGAGGAGTACTCTTCCTGACTGTTATTTCCTCCGACTCCATTCCTGTTTCGTAAGGTTCGTCTTGATAAATGTTACATTACTTTATATACTAATCCCTTATTGTAAGTCAAGTTTTGTTGTCGCTTTGCGAATCTACGCCTGGAAAAACCAGGACTTTTAGGAGCATCTATCTACTTTTTACGTCATCAATCCATTGAAGCAGTTAACAGGAAAAATGGTAGCATTTACAGGACTTAGATAAGGATCAACGCTCACTGCGGTAAGGGACCTAACAACATTCGGTAGACCGATCATCGTAAGAAAGCTGGTGTCAAGGCGATTAAGATAGCTCAAAAATGCACAACGAAGCTCCTAAGGATGGTTGTCAATCAACAAAACTTCTTTTTGAGGTAAGTAAATGCGGTTCTGTGGACCGTTTTAAGGCGTTATTTAGACACCTACTTAATCAAAACCTTACTATGTGCGGATTCGCATTATGCTCATGACACCTGATGTAATCCCAAAATGGTCGTTGGCAGTCGGACACGTACAGCTCCATGTACCTTCATTGTTATCACTTCTCTCTCCTCTCATCTTTTCAAATTTCTCTACCTTTCCATGATAGTCTTCTTTTCATGGTTATACAACAAAACGGTGCAACCCCTCTAGTTGCTCCGCTGCTGCTAGCTGTTCTAATACTCAACATCATTATCATAGACAGCAATACATCAGTGGTTCACACTGATGCTTAACTGCCACTCAACACACCTTACATACTCTCACAATTTCAGCAGTTCACGTAATCGGTCCGGACGGACGGAAATCAAACCAAGATAGAATTTGTTGCGAGACCACAAACTCCGTACTACCGACTCTTACCAGAATGCCTCGAGGCGGGGATACTACACAAGTATTATACTTCCAGCTCCGCAAGAAGTCAGTGAAAACGCGGCGGTACGCCCAGTTGCGATTATTGATTTTCACACAAAGAGACGCTGGCTGGATATCGAAATTGACAAATTAACTAGTTCCGGATGATTTGGAGCCCCAGCCTCAAACCTGTGGACTATTCGCCTGAATTATAAACTGATTTGACACAAATAAGGAGATTCGAAAATCGGTTTTATAAAGTTTCTCAGGACCAGAGACAAATATCCTATCAGAAGAGTATGCTACAGTGTACTCACTGAGAACCGTAAGTTGGTATTCCTTATTGACATGATGCAAACGGATAGCTTCTCTCAATTCCATGTCGGATGATATAACGCAAGGATCTTGCTCCTCGTCGATCCATTTGAGGGTGAACTTAGTCTGCGGACTAAAGTGACAAAACTCCATCACCTGCGAGCGCATGGTATCAAGATTTGCCTCGGAGGGGATATTGGTGACCATGGCAATCCTACAAATAACGATCATGGTAGTCAAACTTACGAGTTGTGAATATATTTGACGGGAACCTCCTCAGTGCCAACAGTCATATTTGATAACAATCAGTTATTATTCCGGTTCACTTTTGTCGACAGTCCTCGAGACAACGTTGTCACTAACACCAATCAATGGTCCATTTACCGGTGGAGCAACGGGAGACGCCTAACCGGAAGATCAGCAGAAAATGTCAACTTAATACAAAAAAAGCGTAACGGGATGATTCACTTAACTTTGAATAAACTTGTCCAACTTCATAAAGATATATGGGCCTTTTAGTGTTTGAGTTGGCAGGGAGCGCGTGGTTCAACCTCCGACTAACTAAAGAAGGGTCCTGCCGTTATTTTTGACTATAATCCTGTAGTTGTACACATCTCACAAGATTTCAGGCACATGTTCACTTGTCTCTTTTCACAGGGTTATCGCTAGAACCCTTATGGCTTCTACAGGTGACACAGATTGGCTCACGAGTATAACAGTTGTCCGATGCCAGAAGGCCATGATAGCCTGCTACTCATGTGCCGCAAGTCATTTGTAACGAGCGTACTCGATAGTTATAATATGAGGAAATTCGAAATCCCTAATAATCGAGTCATTTTTCGATCTAATCGTTGTGGTGGAACTAAACATATAGTTCGCTAAGGTGCGTTGGTCTAGAATTCCATTACATCGAATGCCGTATCCAATAGATACAATCTGTCACGTTGTCCTAAATAACTTTAGAGGTCACAACCGAGGTAAGTCCGATGACAGATAAATAAGGAAATTCGCCACAAGAGACGGTTGATTCCGTTAGCTTCTAACTCTCCAAAACTGTATGCACCAGTGACACATAACGCAGAGAGAAAGCAAGGCTCGCGACTCGAGAAGTGTGATTTTGTATTTACTGATTACCGATTAGTTCGATTAAGTGGGTTTAAACGTCGGCTGCGTATGTGCATTTGAGGAAAGTAAAAAGTGTGAATAACAATGAGAATCATGGAATAGAAAATGGTGTACAAAACGCTACATAGTTCAAGAATTTGGGAGTGGTTATCTCATTGCAAAAACGACCGTGTGCCTAGAAAACTGTGCATCACCTGATCGGTAGTTACTTCTTCATCTAGTTGCTCGTTATGCTGAAATGGAAATGGCTCCTGTTGGAAAGGTCTTGTGGCGGCCGTATTTGTTTTTTGCCAACTGTTACAGTTCTGATTGCCATTGTCACTCTTTTAGCTGTGAATCTTGTCCGTGCCCAAACATGTATAGGGACGCCGACAGATACCTCAGGCACTCGAAAGTGAGACTCATGCTGCCGGCTCGCTCAATGTCCCGTTCGAATTTTTTCCGCCTTATTACTCGCTCGATAGCACGCCGATTCCGATTGTCGACAATGCGCTCCTTGCTGACTCATTGTGTTATTCTCGACGACTCGTCTTCGGTTTGGTTCATCCTACAATTAACATGAGATTTCTATCTCAACGTTTTGTATAGTTTGCTGATTACTTTGCCGTTTTATTTTGCTACCTGACGTCTTGTTTTAATGTGCACGCGATGGTATATGTATTCATACGTGCACATATTTATTTAGTAAGAGTCAACTTTGTGCACAATCCAGTTTCTTTCTTCTTGTTGCAAATAATAGACTGTAAGGCATCGAGGAAATATTCGGGAATCGAGAGTTTCCACAAGCTAAAATCCAAAAGTTGTACCGACAATGATACGGTATTTTTCATTATGATGTTTATGCTTGATTCAAGCAGAATATACAACAGCAGTCGCTTGAAGTATGGCTGTGTGAGTAGCTCTGAAGTTTTGATAACCGCCGTACTGGTATATTTAATACAAGTAACGCAACAAAGAAAGCCGTGGCTTACGATGTATTGAGTGAGTTGATTTCATGGGATTCCGGTTGTTCTGCTCCTTTAACGAATACCGCTAATCACGACTCTGGCTCGTTAGTAGGAAAGCCCACCCCATCGTAAGCCTTTCTACTCAGGGGCACAATCAACCGTGTTTTCTTGTTTCACTTGATACTGCAATTTGCCGGCTCACTGTAAGTGAATTAAACGGTTCCATATACTCACTCTAATACAAAACCCCAACCGCGGCAGTAGGCTGTCTATATTTTTCAAATACACATGTACCATAGATATTTGCCATACGTGCTATCGACTGAAATCCGCCGCAATAAGTTAGTGAGTTTACTTGTAGTTGTGTTGCGAAAAATCTTTCTCAAATACCTAGTCATATATGCATATGGCATGTTTCCAAAGACGTCAGTGATAGATATGTGCATATATGATAAGCGTTCAAACAGCAAATTCGGTAGTTTAAACTCTCTCCTGATGTAGTCAGTGTAGGCACCACACTTGAAAGAAACCACTGTAAGTCCTGTAAAATTCTGCATTCCTGGTTCCAGTCCAACGTCATATCAGTTTCCTGACAAACGTCCTGGCGCATGTTTCGAAGAAGACCAGTAAATATTGCGTGCGAATATATTTTTCTGTTTATATCAGTGTACAGTGTACTTCGTTTGATTGGTGTTGAGTGCTTCGAAACATTTTGAACGTGATTTCTTGATAAACGCTAAATATTATACAATAATGAACATTAAGTCAACTAACATCAAAATTGCATGCGAATATCATCATACAAAAACCCATGGATGACAACCAGATATCGAAGATTAACAAACGCCCCGTCCCCGTTATTACAACGGAGCATGATTCCGCTACTAAAACGGTGATCTCAGCAACTAGAAGATAACGACACCATTACTGATATAGTTGCAAGTCACTAGAAAATCAGAGGAGGTAGGTGCTGAAATGGCGAAATTACATAGAAAATACAGAGATCACCAAAACACAAATCGGGCGTGGCCCAAATTTTTGGTCTATAAATCTGTTTGGTGACAATATCTCACTTCAAAGGGAAACACGACATACCGATATTTTTCAAATAAAGTAGGATTCAAGTAACACAATCAGTAATCTTACTGACTTAACTGTCAACCCAAATCGCTTCGCGAGCTCTCCATATCATCAAGTTGCAGCTAGAAACATCGTCACGTCGTTCTTCTAAACAGATACTGAAGGGCAAACCACGTTCAGCTCCGCTGATGCCAGACGCATTCAAGTTTTATCAGTTAAACCAACGGCTAATGGTAAAGGTGCTCCCAGTCATCGACGACTCTGTCCGCTAACTGAGTTGTCGACCGGAAAATACCTTGTACCTGAGGCATCGAAAGTTCTTCAGGGTGCTGCGGGTAGCAGAATAACGTCCACCTGATGAAGACAAGATTGAACAAGCAAAGCCATCTTCTTCGTGCCATGGGAAGTTCCTGTCATTTTTTACAGTGATCGAAAGTACAAACTGCATATCCATAGCGTCTGGAAAAAACAAGATCGCTAGTAATACTTGCGGGATGTTCACTAGAGAGCGGTCTTAGATTTGCAATACGAGGGTAGAACAACAACGTCCGCTAAATGGCCCGAACTTAATTCTAAGAGTCAAGTCTTAACAGCAAACACTTTGCAGGTAAAAATGCACATTTTACTCAGTGTTTCTTTCAAGCAGGCTTACAATTACGGTAGAATCAGCAGTTTCAATCAGTGCCCAATAGTCCCACAGTAACTTATAGTTCTATCAAAATATAAATGATACTGTAGCTTAAATTCGTAGTAAGGATACATCCTTGAGTATCTCACTCTCTGAGCATTTAACTAACACAACTGACCACTACAATAGCCCATTTTAGTGAACGCTGTGATATTCCATCCACCAACACTTGTCGTCACACCCCCATGTACCGCTCGGTCAACTTACGATACTGACACTATTCCAGCAATTTTGTCGTGGAGCCAAACCTTTCCGAAAACTGGCAGAATATAGGCAATAAACCGGAATGTGCTCAGGGGCAGGTCACTCCACGAGATACTTTTCAAACCACCTCGTTATTGGTAATGCAGGTCTTCGGCAGTATGAATGATACGTCTGACAGATAAATTCCATTGATACACTGTTCATGAACGTAAGATGATTGATAAACAAGGCGCACAATTTCAGATCTGTCGCCTTTTAGTTTGAACTCCGTGTTATTCTGGTCACTCCACAAACCAATACATGAATAATGCATTTCAACATGACTACAAACAGCAGCGCTCAACTGCGACACTAGTTTCGGAACGATATGTTTACCACTGACGCTGATGCTCAGTTTTTTCATGAACCAAAAACCGTTCCATGCCACGCTAAACTCCAAACTTTCCACATGTATCGGCCTTCTGGACAACTGTGTAGTTCACAGCTATGGCGCCTCAAGGCTGGAACGAGTTGGAAGCGGCCGTTCAGGCGCGGGAAGAGATTTTTCAAATGTTTAGTGAAATATTAAAGTGCATAGTACGGGACCAATATGTAAATTTTATTGAGTATAGTGGTTGCGTTGCAATGAAAAAACCAGCTATACCTAAAAATTGTTCATGTGGACACTTTTGCTGAGAAAACTGTGTCGCCACTTTTTCCGATAAAAGCATCATGTTGGCTTTCCTAATCGATTTTACGTTCTGAAAATGCTCCCATCGGAAGTTTCGTGATGGAATACATATTCCCATCTGGCAGA
>JTDE01001927.1:0-11242 GCA_014338405.1 Paragonimus skrjabini miyazakii | reverse complement strand
CGGTCCTCTCCATTTTGCCCGGAACTTCCTAAACGTGGGTCCTATTGCCCCAAGGCTCCGCCGATCTCTATAGTGTGCCTTCGAGCCAAGGTCAAACACAGCCCATCAGTCCTACAACCTTGCAGCTAGCTGCTTCTTGGAAGCGTTCTTTACGTTTGTCAAGTTGCCGCTAGCCAACCTATTAACTTCTGCTAATCCACGCATGCCAATCCATCGGTCTCCACGTAAACCACTCTCCGGATCGACTGCCAGGCGTAGCACGTGCCTATACATTGGCTCGAATGGCGATGTCCTCGTTGTCCCCAGTGGTGAACAACGGTGGGCCAACAGAATCAATGTAGATGTTTCCCCTTAGCATCCTTCTTTCAGTGTCAACCACTCCTTGATTGTGCACTTGTTTCTTTTCGTCAGTCCGGCTGGCTAGGAATGGTATGGAGCTGTGCAGATTCATTTGATTCCCAAGCACTCCAAACAGTTGCGAACCTCCTCTGTTCCGAAGCAGGAGCTTTGATCAGCCTATATACTTCGCCATATTCCGTAATCCGCAACGATATGTTCCATACAGTGCTTGCATGCTAAGCGGATACAGCGGCTGCTTCGATCGATCTTGTGGAATGTCCAGCATTGAATGTGATCTAATGATTTCCGGAAGCCGTTATTGGGAGGGGGCCCATCACATACACCGAACACCATTCTTCAATCTCACTGACCAAAATTGGTTATGCGGGATACTGACTGGAGTGGTTCGTGCTCTGCGGTAGCCAGCGCGGCTGACATAATTGTTAAAATCCTTCTTCATTCTTGGCCAGTCTGCCCTTTGTTTCAGCATTTCGTGAGTTCTATGACAACCACTATGAGCCAGTTTATGACATTCTTTCATGATTTTTGCTCTCAACTCCGTCGATATAACAGGTACATTTATCCCCTCCCAGTTGGCGCATCAAAATTCCGGCGCTGTTCAACCATAACTTTGATTAGTGCATTCTGGAAGTTTTCACTTGCTGATTCACTTCGTCTTCTGACGGATGTTCCCTCAGACAGAAGGTATCTGATCACTTTCCGGATTGCCGTATCCATCATCTGTGCTGCCTGTAACTTTCCGGGATCGCTCTCTAGTTCGTTACTCTCACTCCACCGTGTCCTCGTGAACTTCGTGTATGTGTTACGTTCAGGACAGGTAACATGGAGCATAGTTCTTTTTTCCAGCTATATGGCGAACTGTGAAGTCGCATTCCTGTAGCTTTAACACCCAACGAGCTAAGTTTCTTTGGAGGTCCTTCGCCGATTTTATCTTCCTCAACAAATTTTGGTTGGTCTCCACAGAGAACCGTCGGCCGAGCGATACGGCCTTCATTTTTTCAAGGTCCATACGATCACCAAGCAATCCATCCCTGTCGTTAAGTGTGTTCATTTAGCAGGAGTTGATGCTGAACTAGCATGTCCCACCACACCACTTTCCTGCATCAGTTCAACTCCGATTCCTACATCGCTCGCATCCCTAGCAATAACAAAGATCGACAAACGCTTGAGTGACCTTATCTGTCGGGTGAAATCGACCATTCTTCGTCAGAATTCCGCATAATTGTAGCTTCCGGTGAAACGGCTGTAAAACCCGACGCGACCGAGAATCTGTCGCAACGTCCTCTTTGACGTTGGCACAGGTATGTTTTCGATCGTAAGCAGGTTATCGGGCAATAGTTGGGCCTCACCCTGACCGTCCTTGTGACGGAGTATTTCTACCGCTCGTTTTGAAAATTGAGACTGGACTATTGGTCCGTGGGCGGGCTTGTTGAATCTTCTGTGAAACGGCTAAAGTGTGTCCTATATGTTCCATCTCATTTGCGTTGTAAATAAATATATCGCCTCCAAAGACAACGTTATTATTCAGTTCTTCTAGCACCATTAGCATCAGTCATCTGAACGTCAAGGGGGCGCCTGACAATCCAAACGGCATACGTTTGAAACAGCATTACTTTTCTCTCACTGTGAACGCCGTTTAATCTCGGTCCGATTGGTTGATTGGAACCTGCCAATATCCAGACAGCAGGTCTAACACTGTAAAAATCTTGGCGTTCTGCAGATTATCAACAATCTCTGCCACTGCTGGGACTGCAACGACTTTACTGATTGTAAGCTCGTTGAGCCTCCTGAAGCTGAAATTTTTATGTCATCTTCAGAAGACACTTACAATTGAGCTTCCTCCTCAACAAGGCAGGAGAGTTGAACGGGCCATCAACTTTCTCAATGATTTCAACCTTCAGCTTTTCCTTCACTTGTCGTTCAAATTCCGGTTGCTGATGTATTGAAGACCTTCTGGGGCCGTATCATCGAAACTGCTCTGGCTCGACCGATATTTTCTGCTCAACCCGGCCACAATAGCCATATGGGTCCTGATCCATAGTGAACTGTTTACGGAACTTGCGTACCACTTTGTTCAGCAACCGGTTGTCATGAGTTGATACTGCTCTGAGTACGTTCGCTTCAAGCTGTCCAAGCTGGGGTTCATGTCTTCCCATTAATGCAACCACCCCATACTTCGTTACGAGTTTGTCATGCCTCAAATCAATCATGGCTTCAGTGCGGTCAGGAAAGTCCGCTCCCAATATAGTCTGACATGCGTCGGGAGAAACGACGAAAGGTTGCTTGACTACGTGGCCATTGTTTCGGGCATCATATTCTGCCAGGCCATCAACTTCGAGAGTAAATCCATCGAATGTTGAGATGGCCATCGCATTTGGCTGAACGATCTTTCCTGGTCCCGGTCTAATCAATCAAATCGCGGCCCCATTGTCAATCAAACAGCATTCTGAGCTACCATTAATTTCCGAACTAGCGTGAATTGTTGTCTAGTCAACTGCCCTATTACCGGATCTCCCTTCCCATACAAAAAAAATCAGTGAAACATTTACTTAAGTAGGACTTTTTCTTGCTCAGTGAGCAAAATCTTCGCCAGTGTCCATGTCATTTGTACCTATAACAAGCAACATCACGGTTCTTCTCATTCTTCACTTTCAAAGCCATCACTTTCAGAGTCAACTTTTTCGCTGTGCTGCGAACTTCATTCAGTTCACTTGGCTTGCTTGCCTACAACTCACTGACTGTCGGGGAGTTTTCTGCCAGCAACTATCGAACCGCATCAGGCACCAGTTCCAGAATCATCGGATGGATGAGAGCAAAACTGTACTGATCTCGGACTGTTGGTAGCATTCCCTTCGGAAAATGGTCCGTCAGCATCTGTTGTTCGGAGTCCTGGTATAAATGTGGCAGTACTCTTGACAACGCTGCCCGCAGCAACACGGTGTAAACAAAGGCGGAACCTCCTGGTTCAAGTTGATCTCTTTTGAACCGCCGCATTGCCTGCTGGCAGTCGGCGGGGCTGTCGAACCCAATGATCAGCGTTTCCTTCGCTGCGGTTCACTCCACTTCCGCACAGCCCTATCGCACCGCATCCAGCACCGCCATCACACTGCCCCAATGCAACGCCCACAAGGCTGCCATATTCCTCCGGTCGGCTTCGACTCCGGCCGTCTCCGCCACGTCCTGGTAGTTCCACAGGAGGCTCCGGACGTCTCCGTTCTCAAACGGCTGCGACCACGGGATATTCATTCCCCAATCCCGGTCACAATACCAACTGTTGTGAGCCAATAATGCGGATGACACAATGTTTGCTTATTCAGAAAACCAATACACTGATTATGCGCTTCAAAATGACTACAAACGAGGCGCTCATCTGCGTATTACACTGGTCTCTAAACGTCATGGTTGCCACTGACGCCGATGTTAAGTTCCTTTATGCAACAAGAACCACTTCATGCCGCGCTGCACTCCAATGCTTCTATTTTTGGATTCCTCGTGACTACTTCAATGTCAAAATCCATGCTCTTGTTTCACTACTGGATAGAAGTGAAGTGAGTAGTACGGTGCGATCCCATGTCCTCATTACAATACTCCAGGGACGCAGCTTATCATTGTAGGTCATCGTGTGATCCGTAAGGATCGTCTTACAGGATGGGACGACGGATGCTGTGGAATATCTTGGAGGTCAAAATTTCTCTCGATTGTCCCCGTCGCACTCTCCTCCGTGATCCCATCTAACTGGACTAGTTATCGTTATTCTGACAACTCGCCTCTAAAAGTACCAATTATTCAGGCCCACCTCCCTCAGTCATTGAATCTCACTCACTTGCCCATACACCCATTGTTATCTGTCAGTCTTATCCTCCGTGACCCTGTGAATACGGTCTGCCCGAAGGTCGAGTATTAAGACACATCATACCGATCCGATCGCGTTTCGTCGATTCGTCCTTGTCTGTCCGTCGTTTGTGTTTATACTTGTTGTGCCTTTCGGACCATTGACGGCTAATTGTGGCCAATCATTTTTTCGTATCACACGAACGCAAATGAATGGAGGTTTTTTTATTGTAATTGATTATGACGGTTCTGACATTTGACGCGGTTGGTTATACGTGCCTAACACAAAGTTCATCGGAAGTATGTACAGTACTCAATTGTGCGTTTCTTCAGTCGTCGAGAGGAATTCGTGTCGTCGAGTTGGTTCGTGTACTGAAGTCGTTCAGTACTGCAGCTTGGCCAATTGATCAAGGCGGTGTTCGGTTGGTCGATCAATCTGTTCCGATCAATCTGCTACGTCTTAGTTTTCCACATTTCAGGGATCCAAGAATCGCAATTCGGCAATGTCAACGGGAAGAACATCAACTGTCGTCCCATCAGCCGCAACTGATGGCGAACTCAAGCAACCAACCGTCGACTTTTATCCTTATTCTGGTTCTCATATTAGCTATCATATTAGTCTATAATCAGTAAGACGTGCTTACAAAGACAAATAATTCAGTTGAAGGCAAATGTGCACGGCGGTCGTTATGCCTAAAGGTTTCAGGTTGAAGACTTAAAACATGCATCGTGAAAAGCACCCATTTTTGCTTGAAATATACACGGCGGACTAACCGTGCGTGACAGTCTATGGTAAAGTTTGAGTGGCAAACAACCGCGATAAAATGAATTAGTTCGGGTAAGTGATGTTAATAAACAAATGAACATTGTATTTTTTTCAATGCATCTGTGAGAAACACGCCGGACATACGTGATCATGGCAGATAATTACAGGCAGCACGAAACAAGAAATATATAAAATACAAGACATGGAATCCGCCAGCAAAAAAGCGAAGTCAGGGAGAAAGGTATTGCGGTTTATAAGGCTTTGACGCACGCACCAGGAAAAGGGCTAGTTCGCGTGTTCCACAGATTTGATCTAAAAGATGTGATGTTACACTGATTTACTTTTTACATGTTTTGCATGAGCTATTGTGATGCACCGTACTGCCGTGTCGTTGGTGCCATTTCGGTCTACCCTCATGTAAGTCGTTTGCGCGTTCTACTGGACCTTTGGCTCATGTTTGTTTTTATTGTCATCTTTTACAGGACCATCGTTGAAATCCTTACTTCAGAAGAACGTTGCATCCCGGTGTCTTCACGTTGCACAAAGTGGTTGATAAGTGTAGCGGATACACGAAGCCAGAACGCTTGGCATGCCTGTTACACTGATGTTTCAAAGATTACAAGGCCACGCCTGAAAATAGATCCAGATGCGTCTTCAAAAGGTTTCACCATTACTTGATATAAACAGCGTCGGAAAAGGTCGAAATAAACCAGCCCAGGGAAGGGACGACGGGAGGTTCAAAAACCTGGCGAAAAACTGGGCATACTCCAGTACAAGAATTCTTCGACTACTAGAAAACGTTCAAAAGTTGAAAATCTCGTAAGTCGTTCGGTCAATGCGAGGTTGTGTGCATCAGTCAGTCGCAGATTTTTCCTTGCACAACGGGTGTCTTTATCAAGTGAAGGAAGAAATCATTCATAAGTTTTAAATGGGACGATTTGGGGTGATCACATGCAGCATGATGAATAGCGTGACACGTAACTATTTCGACACCGTTTATATCATATCAACGCTTCAGTCTGTCACTAACGTGCGTAAATTTGTCAAGCAGTTTTTGCACTTTTTCACGGCTTGGAGAACGTAGTCCTCCAGTTCAACCCGGGACGGTGACGTTGTTTTGGGCGCGGTACTCGCTACAGGGACGCCAGTCACCCACCAGCTTTTTGGGAACCGTGTGACGTGGTGAGGCCCATGGTCTATTTGAGGGCTGGATGACGCCACGTATAAAATGTCTTCAAACTGTGTTTGGATACCTTGGGTTTCAGCGGTGGCAAACTACTAGGGCGTGCGAAATTAGATGGGCTGTTGGTGACGATGTGGTGGAATACGTCGTGTTCAGGCGGCACTGTCAGACTAGACGGTCTGATAAGGGGTGGAAAGTGTCGAAAGAGGGCTGCAAACCCTTTTTCTTGTAGGGCCGATCATGACTTTGTCATGTGCACCTAAGTTGTTCGTGCTACCGATCAATTTCCGACGGCTGATGTTCACTGTGAATTCAAGGGATGATAAAAAATCTACCTCGATGACTGAGTGTTATACATCTGCCACCGTAGACTTCCAGGGAAACTGACGCCTATGGCCGAAATCCAGGGTGAGTATCTTCCTATAAAACTCGCTGAATCTGGCCTCGATTCAGTCCGACTCTGGCGAGAGTTGGCAAGGAGTCGGATCCAAGTAAGCGTGCAACACTATCTGGAGTCGACACGATTCCGGTCAGAGACGTTTCGGAATGTGCGAGAGTTGGTTATCAGTTGACCAGAGTAGCATCCGAATCGGTCAACCACGCTGGTTATTTGCTTCAACTATTGAAGCTAGCCAAATTCTACGTAATCCATCGCCAGTGGAGTGCTGACGTTAGTCCATGGGCTTCATCGACTTCTCTTGCAATCGATGTTTCTTGGCGAGCAATCTTATTTGGCAAAAACTGGAAAGCTAATTTAACGAGATCATTTTTGCCATGAAGCGCTTATCTGGACCGCCTTTGAATGAACTTACGCGAACCGGTATAGAAATGAACATGGAATGTCTCGAATAACTTTTCAAATCAATCCTAAGATAAACATTGCCATGAACCTTCTTTGCGTGACCACTGAACACGCAGAAATTAACAGCAAAACGATATGTATTGCAATAAAAACAATGTATCTGTACATTTTCGATTGAAAATGGTTCATTATGAAGTCTAAGGAATATCAAAAAGCAACATTCTTGCATAATTTGAAGGCATTTCCCAATCCAGCATTTTGCGTGCGACAGGCGAACTGAACACAAGGAAGCCTGAAAGACAAAAACAACAGAATAATGAGGAAATCAGATGGTATGAAAAGAAGGAACAATGAAAACCACTACAAGAGTAACACTGAAATTCTATAAATTCATTGTCTGATATGAGAAATATTATCATATGGAGTCTTAATACGAACTAACAAGGCCCGTAAAAGACAGTGCCTCTCAACATCAAAAGTCTAGGATACATGTTTATTTGAGGGATGTTGTCCACACAGAGATTGCACTAGTTTCGGGAAACATCAGGCTTCATTTTAATGTAATTCCTTCTGACCATCCAAGTCTATTACGTTTACCTGAATAATAGAAGTAATATCACGCAAAATTGGCGGTATTTGTATATGGTGGGTTACCTTCAACCATGAATCAACAGAACACCATGCCTGTTCAGGTTTTCTTCTGAGTTTATCTGAGCTTTTCTTTGCGTCTTCCAGCTTTGAACTGCTGTTTTATTTGAGTGACCCTTCTAAATCTATAAGTTTTCATCATTTTGCGATTATCTTCTGAGTATCGACGTTGGGATCTTCCATCGCCTCTGTCTTTGGCCCATTGGAACCACCTCATGATGAAATGTTTCACGTCTTCCTCATCTTCTGGAGGTAGTTCCGGTCAGATAAAAACATGCATGCATCGCGGGCGGAGTTGTGCCTTGCGAAACGTCGCTCTCAAAAGAGGACACAATACGTTTGCGTCTGACATGAGGTAAAAGTAAAGGGGACACTCACTTGTCTCTCTTTCTTTAAGCCGGAAACGCAGCGTAAGTGGCACTTGTAGAAGTAAATTCCGATTAACTTCTTGCCCACCGTTCATACTCTCCCAGTCCTTCATGGCTTTCTCCAAAAGTAATGGAACGCAATAATGGAACATACCAATGTACTTTATAATACGGATGTTGCAACTGAATTTTACTCACTGGTGACAGTGTGTGGGGTAATAATCAATTCATCGTCTTTCGCTGCTTCGTTTTTGGCCGCGCAGCCATGCCGTCTGCCAACAGCCAACAACACGGCTGATAACTTCGACCTCTTCCGTTTTCGAAACTAGACATCGTGATACATCTATATTCGCCAAACCGCATGAGTTTTCTAACACTAGAGACGTGACGTAAGTTATCCGCAATTATGGATAAGAAGGAATGTAGTGCTTTGGTTTACGCATATCTCGGAAGGAGGAGTCGGTTCAAGTGCTGGACGACGTCGAAAGGAACGTCTCCCGTCCGAAACTGTAATATGGTTGACGGCATCCAAAACGGATTAGCCTGTCACAGTGATCAAAGCCAAAGGACGCCTGTGCTTTAAACCATCACCCCAAGTGGCTTGCGCTGCATCACTTACGGTTCCACTCACACACCACGTATCCGGTGTTAACCCGAAAGAATAAGACCAGTAGGTGTGTGAGCGAGGCCTTTGTGTCCAGCTGACCAAGGCTGGTTAGCCAATTGAATGGCTAGCAAGAAAAGAAAACCCTTATCTTGTGGAAAATAAACAGTGAGAGAGACTGCAATGACAAGATTTATACTAGGAAGAAAGATGTGTGAAATGTAAAACAAGAAGCATTTCAGTATACGAGTGCATGCTAGTGCATTCCGGAGAGGATAAAGTTAAAAAACAAAACTCAAAGTTGAACTAATAAAAGATCAGACAGACGATTCATCATTCAATACACCAACAAAGCTCGAGAAAAGAGTAGATAGAAGATTACGGACAACCCAGTATCTGAAAAGAGGAGCGGATTAGTTGTCAAACGACCATGGGCTCCGTCGATGCAGTTATTAACAGAAATAGAACGGATATGCTGATATGACCTACCTGAGCCTAACGTACCGGTTGTCTCTCCGCCAACGGTGAACTATGAGTACGTTGGTGACCAACTAATCCCAACGGCCAGCATATTTGCGGCCGCACACATCGCAACATCATATAGGCATGTCACCACGGCCTATGGCACCGATAGTTCCCTTGCGTACCGCGCGCTTTCGTTCTCGGACGCGAAACAACTGTTCTGCATCCGCTCGCTGTGCTTCATTCACCAGTTGTTCTTGATTCCGCAAACACGTTCAACCAGTTGACGTGGCCCTCTTCGCTTCACTGCCCGGGTCCACTGTGGAGGCAGCAAACGCAGTATTCTTCTCTCGTACCAGTTCGGCGATGACCCCGTTGTTGTCGTCAAACCAATCCGGACGTTTCTGGCGTTTGATACCAATCGTCTCGGTGGCTGCCATCGTGATCCGATCCTTGATGAACTGCCACATACTCTCAGAGGAAGTGGATCGAGAAACGTCGTGCAGACGAACGGCAACTGCACACAGTAAAGCAGTCTTCGTCTCGCAGTTTTCCAGTCGTTTGATATCCAACTTGTGCCGTTGTCCGGAAGATCTACAATAAACAGACTTGCGTACATGGATAAATAATTTAGCCCTGGCTAATATATGGTCGGTACTACATTGAGCGCCGTGCATCACTCGCGTGATACGCACTTCACAAATGTCGCGCTGTCGCACAGTCACGTAGTCAAGCAAGTGGGGATGACCGCTTCGTGGATGGGCCCACGTCGTGATGTCGCTCGCATCCGGCTGGAATCGGGTGTACGTGATAGCCAGCTCGTGAGTAGCACACAGGCGGAGCAGACGATCACTGTGCTCATTGACTGAACCAATGCCGTAGGGTCCGAGGACTCCTGGCCAAGCTACCGAGTCGCGCCCAACCCGAGCGTTCAAATCACCCAGAACGAACAGTCGATCAATCACCGGCATCGACCGGATTGTGGCAAACATTTGATCATAGAACTGATACTTTTTTATCATCAGTGTGACACATAGACGGACCATAAACACTTATGAATGTGGCACACTTACCTCGACTGAGTCGCAGGCGCATAAACAGCATACGAGGGCTGATGCCGTGCGGTTCGCCTACCATCAGGGCATTGATGCGATCAGCAACTGCAAAACGGACACCATGCTCCCGAGCGCCGTCTGTCGGTTAACCTATCCAGTGGAAGGTGTACCCGGCACCTGTTTCCCGTAATTTACCTTGTCCGCAAGCTTTGTCTCGCTCAAAGCTGCAACGTCGATGCCATGGCGACGCAGTTCCATCGCGATCAGCGCAGTGCGCCGTTCTGGTCGTCTTTTTGAGCTACATCGATCCAGCAGCGTGCGCACATTCCATGCTCCAACACAGAGCATCTTGCGTCCCCGGTTCTGTTTCAGGTTGCTCTTTGGTTACTGAAACTTGAGTGAGCATCATCTGCTCGGAGATTAATATTAGTGGGACAGTATGAGGGTGAGTGATTGGCAGTAGCATATTTTTGCCTATCCACCCTGCCATATGCAGCAGATAGGGCGGCCCGGTTTATCCTGCGCGACGGCCGATGCAGTATGGCATTTGGTTTGTGTTGTATCATCATGGGTTTTATGGACTTATGTTACTGCCAGGACGCCCAGACTTAGACAGGAGAGCGATTAGGGCCCTCAACCAAAGCCTTTGGCTCAAAAGCCTGTACCGCAAGGCAGCAGGTGACACACGCGGCAGCATCAACCATCCAGAACAGGCCCGACAGTCATAACCCAAGACATTTGATACATTCACATAGAGATAGTACTGCACAGCCAAACCAACCACATATACTGCACAGACAAACCAATCACGCATACAGAGAATCAGATAAGGGAGAAAGAGATAGCAAACTCAACCGAAACACAACACACTGACACCACACACAACGAGCACCTCACGACGGACGCATGAACAAGCGTTAACAAGCTAGTTGGGGCGCGCGATTCGAAAAGGGCAAGTAATTACTGCGTGGATATTTAGTTTGAAGTTTCTCATATAATTGTTATTTTTGACAACTTTTATACCGTACAGTCTGTTCACATTTTATCTACGTCCAAGTGTGTCTACAAAATATCCTTATATAACAAATTGTGATGACCAAAACCGGTCGTCAAACAAGGCGTAGGATTCTTTAACATGGTAGTAAAAAAATCCCTATTGAAAA
>JTDE01001926.1:144364-171066 GCA_014338405.1 Paragonimus skrjabini miyazakii | reverse complement strand
TTAATTTGTTGTTCTGTGTAGCACGAAGTTTTATGCAGTGACCACACGGAAACTTCCTCAGTCGGTAATAGTTTTCGAAAAGCATTTCGTGGACCATCATGAACAATTAGCATCGCCCATTTGGTAACTGATAACGAAGAGGAGAAAATATGTCTACAACGCTGCTCTTCACAGCATTTTTGTGAAACATACAAACAGACGTTTGGAGCGCTTGCTACCAAATGCTGCTACGGAAATTCATTCGAGTTATAAGGAACTAAATAGATCGACCAAATGCCGGACCATTTTTGGGGTGTATCGTGAGCAACGCCAACAACAATTGGAGTGTAGAAATATTACAAAATATTTTGTGAAAAACTGACAATTAAACTTGTAGTCTATTCTTGAAAGAAATTTCACATTGACCTCTCAGTTTGTGTTTCTTGAAAGAAGGCCTTAGAGTGACAAACAATTCATCGACTTTTAGATTAGCAAGTGAGCCTCGTTATGATTATTACCACCACGGTTACAAACACTTTTCACGTGCATAACATTTATATTGATTTTGGATAGCCTTCTGAGGCTTTAGCACAAGTTGGTTGCGAGTAACTCTCATTTAACATACACCACTGCATTTTATTAAAAATTGTATACCACAAGTCAGTAGTAGATTATAGCTTGTGTTACTTCATAACACTATTGAGTATCCGTGAGCGGTTGGCGCTATGCGTAAAAAAGTTCGAGTAATACTTTTACATTGTCACGGATTTATTTGTTTCAACATGGTACACGGTCAAAAATCGGTTATTTGTTTTTTTCTATTACACAATTGCGGTTTTGACATTGGTTTCAAAATGGCAAGAATATAAGAAATGGGTTTGTACTGTAAGCAGAGTTGCAATAGTTTATAAGACTGTAAGCACTCACAATTTACTAACTAATTCTTTAGGCAAAAGTAAAAATATTCCATGACCGATTTGTCCACACCTAACCATATAGAAACATGAACATCTCAGTTCACTGGTGAACACATTTGTCAAAAGCCACCCAACTCTATCGTGTGCCATAGAAATACCCCATACTGGTGCCTCTCCAAACATGAAAGGGGCCATCACCTTTGCATCTAGTAACTGTTGTACCTTTGTTCGTGCAGACAACTTGAAAAAGTTCCTGGTTCAATGGTCCATTTGACTGAATTTACTTGACGAACGAAGAGAATCTTTTTGTGACCTTATTGATCTAATTTACCCTTCGGAACATTCGACTTACTCAAAAGTTTACGGAGTTGTATTACATGATGTACATAAAAAATGGAATACAATTTGAGATTTTGCATGCACCATTGTTTTTTACTCTACATTTAAATAATAAGACAGCTATAAAATATCGCAGGTCAATCAGAATCCAGATGTCATTCACCTATCGTACTCATACTACAACAATATTCATCCTAGTAGTAAAACTTCGTACAAAGTAGGATCAGTAAATGCAATCCGGAGGGTAAATTTGTTTTTCTTAAACTACGGTATACAAGAGCGATATTTAACTGGAATCCACTTTATTTCGAATCATCCGTTAAGTCTGTAAAAGAAAGTAATATATTAGACATGTTTCGGGTCACCAAGTGGTGGAAATTGTCTAGCTCGAATTGGGTCTTCATACAGGTAGTCACTTCCTATGCCATAATGAATTGAATTCGACCCATGAGATAACGCGCGGGGTCTGACAGTGGTCCGATCCGAGCCTCGTATCGGTCGCATCCGTTGGAGTTCTGCAGGCACGATACGTTTCAAACCTAGTGGAACCGTGCTGGTAGGCTTGTCCCAGCGATCATACGACCAATGTTCACAGTAGTTCTTATCTTCATTGTATGTGTTTTGAATGCGTCTAGTATGCCAGTCCGGTTGCACAGCTTTGGATGAATCCGCTAATATATCTGGATGCCCAGCTGAGTTCCATTTTGTCCAACCACTCTAAGAAATGGGTTAATGAATGATTTACAAAGAAAACAATCATCAAAAATATTTACGTTTCCCAAAGAAAAAGACCTGCTAAAACATTGTTACAATTTTTCGTCTGAAGCCGTATTTAATAAATTTTGATAAAATGTGAATAGTTTTTCATTCACATTAACTCACCAAATCTATATCAGTAGTAACTCACCAGTACTACTAAAATGTTAATTTGAATTACTTCCGCTAATGCCAAGTCAAAATAAACAACTTTCTCATGTTCACGAGAATCCTATGTTTAAAAGTAGCAATGATCTTCAGCGATGTATACTGGTAAACCAGCAGACTACAAGGATATATTTTGACACTGCATGAGGTCTTAAACTGGAGGTCATTTAATCATCATGATCATCATCATAACAGCCATGAGCCTGACCAAAAGGTACTATGGCTCGAACCGCCGCTCGCCTCAACAGTGACGTGGAATATCCTAGAAGAAAACGTTACTAAGAAGGTTGAAAATTATTAAAACAAGACCAAGCGGAAGAACTAGAAATGGTATGGATACAGGCACGCTATTGACTGCGATACATCGACATCTCAGATAGCGTCTCTAACCAGCGGTTTGAGTGATCACGAGAACCCCAGCCAGGCAGGCGACACCTACCCACTTTGCTCAATGGAGCAGTCAAGGTCTTCATATTTTGTGACCACGTTGTTGCTTGACCACCACGTGGTTTGACCCAACTGTTGGTGGCCTCGGCATATAATGCCCGGTACGGTAAACGATTAGATGACATACGGAGTACGTGATCCAACCATCGCAAGCTGTGTACCGTGATTAATTAACCAATTGATCGCGCATCTCGAGCGTTCCGGAATACGCGCAAGCGAACTGCTCCGACCTTGCCGACCGTAAATTTGAAATTAGAGTCGATTGCACCTATCTAACCAACAACAAGTCCGTCAGTTCAACTGTCCGTTCTCACACGACATCCACGTTACAAAGGAACAAGCGGATGAACTTCCTGCAGCGTAAGACGACGGGTGTCGGTTTAAATCTCAAACAGCTATCTGATAAATCCAAGTGCTGACGAAAGTGTAGTGAACCCGCTAGACTGATAGTTAGTCAACAGTGATAAACATCTTTTCTTCCTGTTTTCAAAGATCTTGCTTATGGGCTGGACCTACACCCCCAACACTAGAGAGATAAAGTTCAGTTAGACCGTGTGAAACAATTCAGGTCCATTTCTTTAGAACAGACCCAGTTTCGAAAATCTGGACTCCAGCTAGATCAGAATTAGCGAGAGAAACGGCGTACTCAAACGCGGCAAGCATCATATCAGCTGAGCTACAAAGCCACGACGGGTGTTCAGAAATGTTACATTTGGACCCAGTTAACCACCCAGACTACTCTGTCCTATGGATTCCATCAAATCAAATCTGCCAAACTACTTAGGAATGTTACGAATTTATTCCATTCATTACACACAACCTGTCTTCAGAAAAGTGACATGGAACTTTGCAAAAGTAACTACTCAGCACGTAAATGACAACAGAGAAAATCAAAGAGACCATGAGTATTTATATTACAGCAGTATATGCAATGAGGAATATTTTCATCTCTAAGCTTATTTCTATGAGGATCTACTCAGACCTAATGTATGGTAAATGACGTAGTGACCAAGTGCATGCTTACAACACGTACTTTACACTTTGACTGTAGAAGGCAGAAAAATTTAGTCCGAATATAAACCCACTCCAAAGTTTCTACCAGTGTACATTATTCCGACACTATTTAAAGTTATGGCAACTCGTGAACGACACACTCCTACATAATTGTACGGAGATCTCAATCGTAAATTTTCACACCACTGACTTATCAGACAACCAATTTACTCTTGAATAAAATACGGGTTCGCAAGTAAACCCATGAGACATTTAAAATAACCTTAAGGTCGCACTTGAAGGGACTCCGTGAATCACAGGAGAACTGATATCGGTCCAAAGAGTGATTACTGAATCACTTATCTTAGGTAGACAAAGCCCTAGGATCTAGAGTTCATCCTGACAGACTGTAAATCGACTAATATAAAAATGACCTCAGGTGGTATACTTTGGGATTTTGGGTACGCGGACGACGTGGCTTTAACACAAAGGTTTTCGAGAAGACCAGAACTCCGTGAAGAGATCAGAACATTTGCATTTTGTAAGTTTTTTAATTCTTTGCGCATTACAGTTGCAAACTTTTACTGCGAGAGTAACGGGAACCTACGCTTGCCCTCATCCATGGTGGATAACAGGAGATCGTCAAGAAGTTCAAGTATCTTTTCACTTGCATTAGCCCTAGTGAAATGTCCGATCTATTCACAATTTTTGTAGCAACAGTTTTGCTAACGTTTACCAAGTTGCGCTTCGGTGGCGCCGGGTTGACCTCAGAATTTATGCAAAAGGCCAAGAGTGTGACCTCACCGTACAAAAAGTTTTACTATACGACCGCAATATCTGACGCAATCGCGCGAAAACGTTACATGCAGCGTTGGCTTTTAGCCAGCTGTATGGTAAACGCGTTTGTGGAGTGTGGTGATAATAGCATGTCAGCAGTCGGGAATTTCGCTGACTTACCTTTGAGACGGACAAACTCTTTGACCTCCTATGCAAACTTTTCTCATATCACACGTTTTGATGGCTTGGGCGCGTGTAACAGATGTCAGCTTACCGCTTTCCACGCCGTGTTTTGTTTGCCAGTGCTGGAATAGGCTAGAAGTGGAAGCCTAATGGTCAGCGTAGCAGTTGGATTCAAAGTGTGAAACAACTGACATTATAGCTTTCATCAAAGCGTCCCAGGGTTCTTGGTAAGTGTCCGAAGAATTACAACCTCTGTTCTAAGATTCCTTTTGCTATTGCAAAGATGGGCAAATAATAACGTTTTTGTTGCGGTACATTGTGTGCATCGACATAGTACCACTTATCTTCTCTCCCAAAATTCTCATTTTCATAATTATACGTGATTCGCAAATTTCTATCTTTCGTTGTAGCAGGTTTACTACTTGATGTAGTAAATCATTTCAAGATATATGCTGTGAATGGATGGTAACTGGTGTGTAATTGAGGGTATCAATTTTCAATCATTGATCTGTTGACCAATGTCGAACATTCATTTTATCAATGTTTACATTATAATTCTGGTTTAGATAGACTGTATCCATTGATGGGCTAGACGTGATCTGTTAATTCATTGCCTCTTTTAGCAAAGTGGCCATACTATAGATGGCATTTTGGCCACCCCATGGAGATGATTGTTACACAAATTTTTTTTGAACTATACGCTCAAAATATAATTCAGCATAATGTGAAATTGTTTATAAGATCTTCTGTAGCTGGCTGAACCGTGAATGTCTTCCATGTACCATGCTGAATGAACAACTGGCCTTGAGATTTCCGCTTTTGTTCAGTTTTGCTGATAATATGTCCATAGTGCAAACAAAATAGACAGATTGGGCAACTGCCGGTTAGAATGAAAAACAAAAGAAGGTTATGTAACATTCGTATTTTCGTTTTCCTGTCATCAGTTTTAACTGCTTATGAAAATTGTTGTGGAATTCTCCTTAATGTGGGGGTTTTCCTGAATATTACCTGTTTCATGAAGCAACCCGTCTCTAATTTCAATATCACGAAGTAGAAGTGTGTCAGATAATGTGTTTGCAAAAGTGTCAACAGAACCAGTGAATTATTGATCGAAAAAATTGACCGAAGAACTAATTTTTCCCCCCTTCCTTTTCACCTCCCCCTCTCCTGCTTCTATTCGTATATTTGTACTTCTTTATTACTTCATTACTTGATGGTCCGTCGTCTAAACCATTGCAACTTGAGCCATAGTGTGCACTTGTATGGCTCAGAGTCAAGGATCCTCAAAAGAAGGATTACGAAATTGAGCTTTTTTCACATGAACATAACGAATGTTGTCCCTCCTTTTTCTGTGCAAAGTACATAGTACATGTGTAAAATGACGTTACGGTACACGTGTTTAAAAAACCCGTTTACCAAAACTAAAATGTACAGCTCTAGCATAACCGCATAATTGAATATGTTTCAGTGCAGAGTTAAGGCAATTTACCATGTCTCATAATTCAAATACCAAACCACTACCATATCTGTAACATTTATGGATTTACTTTTTGTTTTTATTTAGGTAACCCAACTCGAATGTGAGCAACGTTTTTAAAAGTTGTAATAAGTACAAAATGAGAAACATTATCCACCCATACATTTTGTAACTACCTTCAGTAATTCTGCTCCAGACCAATGATAAGAATTTATTTTGTTCAGTGTCGGTTGCCTGAAATGAAGATCGATTGGTTAACTAGTTCCATGCACATACCATTGATGGGGCATTTCATGTAAGGGTGGAAAATAACGCATATGTGTCCATCTCGTGACTCCATACAAATTATTCAATTCTATAACGAAATTAAGATATAAACAAATTAAGCTAACTTGGCTCTCTTGTAGGTATGTTCCAAATGGACACCATCGAAGGATGCATTCCGTTTGTAGATAAGAGCTATGGAGCATCTAAAACCTAGGGGAAAATCTTCTTTGTTTCAAATGTGGTTTATTGTCTTCTGTACTAAATGCTGTCACACTTATCCCATCCAAGCTGAAGAAAGAAACAAGATAGATTTGAATGCGACCTTGAGATAAATTTTAAATACTAGATCACTTTTCATCAGAAATCGTTTCAGTTGGAATCACGTAGTAATACAATGAAGCACCAAGCAAACAAATAGTCTGAGGGTAGTGAATTTTCTTCATCTGGGTGAAATGTATTTGAGGTAGTAAGCTGCGTGCATATTCGAACACTAAGGAATAGCATATAGAATTATTACAAAATTTTGAACTTCATGTAGTTTCCCCAGAACGCTATCGTCGTACAAGGTTGTGGTCACGTGAGTGAAACTGTTGTAATTAGTCACGGGTAGGTTCTGCAAGTATACAATGTAACCGCATTTGACATTTTTCCGTCCTCGCCAAAATAGTAGAAGTCTCCACGTGACTGATATCAAAAGAATTCCGTATACGACCTCGTCATTAACATCATTATCATCATTGCTAAATACGGCAATGCATCAGTGGTTCGTGATAGTGATTCAGTCCTATACAACCGCGGACAGAAGAAAAAGTCTTAACCCAAAACAGAATGGAAATCGGCGTCTAATTACTAAAATCAGTCATGTCTATACTCAAACGTCCAACGTCAAGGTGCCTACACCTCAAGCTCAAACTTCATAGCTATGAATGAAAATAAGTCTTTACCAACCAGATAGCTTTCTTGCGACTTTCACTATCCCGCATCATCATTATCAACAAGTTACCTGTGGCTGACATTGATATCTAAGATCGTTCAACCAAGGGCAAGCGGCAGATAGCTGTGGAAGTGCATGTACTTGGAGCTCCGGGTTTTTTCCTTAAGCTGCTTCTTTGTAATAAACCACTAGATCTAATTCTTGGACTGTTTCTGTGGTTCAGCATACATAGTTTGCACTTATCTAGAAGTACCCAAAATCATCATCGCACTTGACTTCACTCTGGGACAACAAATAACACCGATATATAAGTTCTGGTTCATTTGATTGATCTACGCACAAACTTAGAAGAAGCGAAAGATAAATTGGTGAGAGATAAATTGTTGCATCCTGCTGATAGGCAAGGCAGTCGCGAACCGACTAATTTCCCCTGATTTGTGTATTCAGAAACAGCTCGTTTGAACCCAGCAGCTCCATTGGCCAGATATCACTTTCCAACCTGTGAAACATTTGCCACCCATTCCGCTGACCCAGTCCATTTTCTATTGAACATCTCAGACCTAGCTAGTTTGCATTCTTAAACAAAAGAAGTAGTGTAAAGCGTTTGTACAATCGCCTTTTCCCATCCCTACTCTTTGATCGACAGCTTTCTGACCGTCACCTAATTTTATGCAGTTGTACCGTCGAAAGAGAAGAATGTATCAAAAACAGTTCATTCTTCCAAAATTTTGTCTTGGAACCGCACAAATTTAAAGGGTGATTAGAAAATTGATATGGACTGAACACCACCAACAATTGGTCGAAGCTGTCGAATTCCCATAGATTTCCCAGTCAGCCCCTTTTGAAAAGAAGCACTAGACTCGAGTTTCACTTTCATTAGAACACGTCAGTAGTGCGTATCCCTGATCAAATCGCGTGGAAACGAAATGTGATAATCTAAGGGGTAACGTTATTTCGTTATGGGTTGGGATACAACGGATTTAACACAATGACTTATCGGGCAAACGGTTTACAAAACAGTGTAGCTAACGTGTTAGATGGCAATTCTCGGTCATAGCGGTCCCAATTATTGCGCTCCTTGAGCACAACTTTTATCGATATCGTTTGCAAGGTAGTAAGTTTAATTTAAACGTTGATTGCGACGGACTTTAATGCGATACGTTAGTTTTGATCGGTATACTGACAATATAGCAAAATGAACAATGAGTGAAAGCTGTTTGGAACTAACCTTATGCCAGCAACCTGGGTGTTGTTGTTGTAGCGTGTACTGAGGCTTGTAGTTTCGTAAGAATATTTTTTCATTCAGCCTATTTCAATAACAATTGTTTATGCCCTAGTTTGAATGGTAACTGAGTTAACTGCACGATGGAAAACGTTCAACAGTCCACAGAAGGAATATTTCTCACAAGTAAATGAGAGAATCGCAAGATCAAACATATATATTCGGTAACATCCCACATCGTAGGTAGTCAGCACATCAGTGGCTGAACGTTAGACCCATTGTTTGAGTGAACGTGGAAGTACCCCAAAATAGGTATGCTGCTTGAGGAATAGTCTGTAATGATGATAGTCTCAGTGACCATTTTAAGTAGATTAACGCGAAATCACTATGGGTGGACGATAGCTGTCCTCTCTGATACGCGTGTATTCTTCAGGACATTTTGTGAGTTCGGAATGAAATTCATAAAACTCACCAGTATTGTATATATCTGTCCGGATTGAAGTTTGTATTCTAACCCTTGTGTTACCAACAATACCAGTAACCTCACAAGAGGCGTGGCTGAATATTCAACTCAGACGCTCAAACTCAACCTTGTATGGATAGTTTTCAGCTTGCACGATCATTTCAAAAGAGGACTTAACAGAACCGCTCTGCTCTACCCAAACAATAAAACCGTGATCAAGACTTATCAGTTAGGTTGGAGTTACCAAAATCAGTGAACCAACTGAGGGCGGTTTGAAATAGCATTACATGTTCGTGGATCAACGTTATTTCAAGTTGAACACCGCCCACATGTGATAATAGCTTTCATATTTAGATGAGGCTCTCGGTGAGCCCATTTCGAAAGTCTTACAAACATGAGGATTAAAATACGAACTCCGATCCGGACAAGGATATAAACTAGGGATGATCTTTAATAAGAACGAAACTCGTTTATAGTGTTTTTGTTCAAAGTGGGCTGACCAAAAGACATTTTTGAATGCAAATGCTGTGATCAAGTGTGGGTGGTGTTCATCTAGAAACAACTTGAATAGTTAAACTTCTACTGCAAATTCATAAATTTAAAAAGCTGCTCAGTTATCTGCTTTTCCTCAGATATTTCTATGTTTAAGATTGGAACCGGGAGTTCTACAGAAAAAATTCAAGTTTATATCGTCTAGACAGTAAGGGCTTTGTAACCATGCGGTGAACTGAGTGAAATGCCAGCGCGATACCGTCAACATTTAGAAATTTGGAGGAAAACAATAGAAACGATCAGTGATCAAACTAGCGATTCCAGACTAATGAATTCTGTCGAATATTCAACATATGACCTATTTATGTGCGGTTAACTGTTAAACAACACTTAATCAACAAATAGTAAGGATGACTGAATCGTTGTCTTACTTTTCGACTGAGATTGCATATAGTTTTGAAAAATAAGGATCTCACTGCCGGTTTATTAGTTCTCTATTATGGTTCAATATCGCTGGTCCGAGAAATAGATGAAGACTCAAAATCTTTGGAACTTAGAATACTGGTTACATTTACCGTATCCTTTGTTCCAATATAAGCCGATTGTTTAACAGCAAAATTGGCGCAGATGTTTGGTTATAGCCCAACCAACATTCTTACGATAACTGTGAAAGGCTAAGACAGTTAAGAACCGATGGATTCAACATCTGCTTTTATTTAACAGTTCTATCCCTTATGTTTCTTGATGACGGTCTATACAGTGCGCAGTAACAATGCTTCGTTGAACGTCGGAAAGTTTTACCTCATATTTTAACTAACGACACCCTTAAATTGCCGCAATCAGGACTTTGTCATAATATTAGAACTGTGAAGTTTAGGTTCAATTTATTACTGTTCTATTTAGACTTTCATAAATGTTTGACTAGGGTCAGTTTCAATGACACTCCTAAAACATATAACTGAAATTATTCTCATTGATTTTTAAACTGCTGATAGTTACTTACCAGTTTGAAAAACAGTTGACTATTTCCGAAATATACCTCCTTAAGTTATTGGATATCGAAAGCATATAATTTTCTTTCTACACTCTTGTCAGTGGTTCTAACTAAACATCGTAACTGTTGGGAATACATGCTCGAATTTCTAATATGCGAATCCGTCATAGTCTTTTTCTTCAAGCAAAATATGTGAAAATAGGCTGAAAACCCTCCTTGTTTACTTTCTAAAGAAATGTTAGTCTGCTTTCATGCACATATGCAAAATAAACGTTAATTACGGAAAGTGAACGTAACAAATGAATACGATCCAATGTTAGTTGCAATCTAGTGACCTGGAGATAACCCCGGTCTGCCTGTTGTGCGATGTGTAAAATCCATCCCAAAATCTTAGCTCACATTGTACGTAGGATCTTAAGGATCTTTTTCTGCCGTCTACTTGGTGTATGCAATCGTGTTTGTTTGTTTGCATGCTTGTCGGCCTATGGGCGCCAAGGACGCCATATACACTCTTTTCTAGCCAGCTCACGCGCTCGACGGGGATTCTTAACCTCCCTAGCTGCCTTTGCGTATCGGTAACGTTTACAGCTGCTCGAGACCTATTGTAATTATCGTATAACATATTTTTGGTTTTCCGCAATAACTTATATTTTTATTTCGCGTCTGGAAGTCGTTGCGTATACCTGGGAAAGCGTTAATTCTGTACACGTAAGCATTAAACTAACAGAGTGTAATTTTATTTGTTGAATGGTAAGCAACCATGCCACTTAATGACAAACACAGTACCGCATCAACAGCATCGACGATAATTATGTATACATACTACACAACCAAGAAGTGGCGACAAAAGAAGTACTATTAAACAGGAATTTACGCATTAATAAGAAAACAAAATTTCATTTTTTGCCATAATAATTTCTGATATAAACAAGATAGATTTTATTCAACAACCAATTTAACTTAGTTTTCTGTATAATTTGTGATTAGGTCCCAGGCTGAGACAGAAAAGAGTGCGAACGTGTTTGAACGTAGTGTGTTCATCGACATGCAAGTTATACATAGCTGACGTAATTCATAGACAATACTGCTTAGTGTTTGGCCCTTGATCCTCATTGTCGATTATTCATCATGACTTACGAACACCCTCAGACATCCAATATTGTACGTCTCGTTGTTCCACGTTCGGGGTTATTTGCAAAATTGTCTTCAACCAACTCACCCCATTTCAACGACTTAGTACCCATTTTTGTTCGAGAAGTGTGTGGGTGTGCTAGCTAAACCAACACTCATATTGCTCGGCACAGCTTTCTAACATATGTGTACCAATGGGTTAATAAAACCTATCCAAATTACTACAAACCTGTAGCTCTCCCGTCGTATAACTAAGATTTCAGTATACAACACTAAAGATCTTATACGAATAATCTGCGAACTCATCTCCACTTCACTGCTCAATAGCATAATTTACATGTTGGCCTTCGCAACACTACCTATCGGCCAACATGAACAGGCGCGTCGATCAAAAATGCCGACGTGAACCTCGTGATATATTCCGTTTCGCTAAACTGTGCCAAAGAATTTGACATAAAAACCACACAACCATTTAAACTAACACAACCGACAAATAAGCAGAAGCTGCTGTTGTGAATTAAGCCCTGTTTTTACCGGGAGACCTACCACTTTAAGACCGTTGGCTCTTTAACCACTCCCAAGGGTGTTAGAATCGAAATACCTCAAGATTTCATTCTGAACGTTTTGATGACGAAGGTCATAGTAGGTTCTTCAGAACGTTACGCACGAGTCATGTTTCAAAATCTTCTATCGAATATTCCGCGGAAATCTCATTTATCACTTTTCTTCTTTTATCCAGAGTTGACAGAAAAGCGTTTTTATCATCACAGATCAAAGTGGCTTACTGGTTCACAACACGCCTGTAAGACAAAGTTTATGCGGCATGGTGATGTCCAGTTGGGATAACCTGTCACCAAATGTAGTAAGTACTTCCTCTAGGATACATTTTAAAAGGTTCCTACCCTCTTGTTTGCATAGCAACAGTAGTACGCAAACGACGCTCACTCATACCGTATTGCTGTTACAGCTTCCTTGTGTTTTTGTCAGGCGGTGCCTCATGAGATTTTCATGATTGCCTTTCAAGAAGGTAGGCACCTACGGGGCATCAGAAGAATTTCACTAACCCAGAAACTTGGGATGTCAGACTCACAACGGCATGTTAATCACTTACTTAGTGAAGCACTAGTTTTCCATGGGTACTTTCCCGAAAATGCAGTGTCTACATAACAAATGAAAACCGAACCGACTAGGTGACTGTAAGCTCATAGCCTCCCGCATACATATAAATGATGGAATCATTGAAAAGGAACATTTTGTAGGTTTAAAAAAAGTGCTTCGGCTTATGTTTTGTTGTTGTTGGGTAAGAAGGTGATCTGAATTGCTCACTGATACTTATCCATTTCCAATCGAAATAATATTCGCTGTCTGACAAGTGCAGCGTGAACCCAGGTCAGTCGATGTCAACACATTTATCGACCTGGTCAACGTTCAACCCATTTTCCAGCGTGAGCTGGCGGTGGAGTTATCCGTGCTAATGACGGACTTGTTTCAAAAGTTCCTGGAAGGAAGTATACTGTGAGGAGGTTGGAAACAAACAGTAATCACGCCTGTGTACAGTGGGAGTGAACGGTCTGAGACAATAAGATGGCGGGTTGTACGCTTAATTAGTGTTCCGGCAAAATACCGGGGCGGCTGGCGGTCTGTCGTCTACGAGAGTAATTCAACCACACAATGCTCTGAAATGATAAGTAGGGCAGACTTTGAGAAGGGCGGCCCTGTTTTATAAACCTCTTACCTACCAAATGGGTGCTGAGTAGAAGTGATGGATATAGACAAAACTGATGATGCCGTGTTTTTTAGAAGTTACGACAGTTCTCGAGAGAATTCAAACAAGCTGTTTTGCTTGCTGGTTTAAAAGCCTATACCGTCAGCTCGCCTACATCAAAATTATCGGTAGACTACATTTACGACAAATCTCTTGATGTCAGGACCAATCTATATTTACCGGCTACCTACACCCTGCGGCATTTCACAAGGACAGGTATTAGAAACTTTATTTTAGATTAAAAGTGGCCTACAAGATTAGCTTCACTCATCTGTTCTTGCCTTTACTGATGACTTGAAGGCAAAAACTCCACTTCTGTATATCGAGGCAGCGATATATTACAGTGGGCCTTCGCACGGTTTTGAGCTGGACTGTTCAATAAAGTCTACGTTTAAACACACAGTAATGCTACTCCGTGCACTACAGAGATGTTAGGGATGATAGAACATATCATATCGGAGGATTGTTGATAACACTGTACAGCAGGAAAAGGGGCCTCGAGATGTTGGTCGGAGCCAGGAGAATGGTTGAAGCCGTCCATTTATCATCTGCTAGGGTGTCCAAGGAGTTCCCATTTTCACTGTTCTCGTGCCATGTCTGTTTAAAACTGTGATGCGGCAACGTGAGGCGTTTTAACTTGAAAAATACAGAGATCTTCTACACGTGTGATCCTCGGATTGTACACCCTATTCTGTATTCAGCAGCTAGACAATCTGAAAGTGTATCCCGAGAGTTATCGGTTACTCCGTGGTGATCTTATTATCACACGCCGAGTTTCACGTGTCGGTATGACCGAGGCGACTGATACTAGATGAACCTCTCTGGAATAACAGCAAAAACGTGGTCATTCTCCTACACCTCGCTTGAAGCGACCAGTGTGATTTGAAACTCTATGTTGCCCGTTTCAACGGACGGTTTATATCTGGAGTGCCAGATGCGCATATGAGAGCTGAAGGAGTGATGATAAATAACGCGCAGCTTATTTCGGGTTAGAAGTGTTCACCGAAGGGTCTCATACGGTCGGTTACTCCTGACTTATATTACTGAACAGTAAACCATGATTAATCATACCTGCGTGGTTTCCCATTCCCCGAGATATCCGTCATGTGCTTGGCTAAATCGCGTGGTCCACAGTAAGGTTAACTGGATATTCAGTGCTTTCTTTCAGGGGTCCATTATATTGACTAAGACCGTTAAAAATAAATTACCACTTACCTAATAGTACATCCATACAGGCCCCTCACGGTGGCTGTGCGGGGTTTGTGTGAATGCAGTAAGAGCCCCAAAATAGGACTCTATTTAGGCACCGTGTGGGCAAACAAACTATCTAGGGTGCATTCAGTAACCTTCTGTCCATATCATTACAGAGTGAAAGTGTTCACCCTCAGCCCAACAGTTATTCTTTTTCGCAGTAATTTTGCGAATTATCTCACCGACTTAGCTGTTAGTACTTAGTGATACACTCCTAAAGGCCCCACAAAATAATTTGTTAGGGCGCGATGCTGGATCTTCATTTACCACTAGCACTAACTTATTTTTTTCATTTACTTCCCATCAATAATTCAATTTGCCAAGTAAATTTTTGTCCGCCTGACCGAATTAATATTCAAGTGGAGCCTCAACAAGAATGGAACAGAAACCATTGAGTGACAAGAAATAATTTCCAATGAACAACATGGTAGAAATCCGTGTACTTATTTGTTATCTCTGGCATGGTATTTGTGAACTAAAGGTAACTTTTCTCATGGCTCGCATCGTTCTATTTTGGATCGCAAGGGCCTTTTGTTTTTTCTCATTGGCAGGTAGAACCGTGTGCAATTGGGTAAGAGGGTGGGTCCAAAATGCATCAGGAGACTTGGCACAATAAACCTCTCACAAAAAATACCAGTCAAGATTTTTCTAATCGTATATTACTTCATTTGCAGTACCAGTGCGCTATTATAGCGTTACTCGCGGCCAGCATTTGCTTTTAGGTAGTCATAACCTCCTTTATGACGATGTGTCATGTGTTGTTCTTGGGGTGGTTAATTTTTGGCCAACTTACAAAGACTAAATTGTACGGTTCATATCAAGAATCACAGGAATCTACATCTGTTCAAATAGAGAATGGGATGTCTTGCATTATCCCGCGTAATTCCTCGGGACTGTTGAAAATAACATGCTATTGCACTGATTACTTCTTTGCAGTAAACCCAAAGGCACTTCTACATTACACCTACCGTCACATGGTTAAATTTTCTCTATCAGCTTAAGTGCAGTTATGTTTACGTGTCTGTTGGGCTGCTACTGACTTTCATATAAGTGAACTCAGCGATTAAGCGACTAATACGTGGGTTCAAAACTAGAAACCTAAAACATCCGGATCATGTTAATTTATTGTACTTCGTGTTAAGCACGCGTCAGCTAACCTGAAAGGCAATATCTGGAAACAAGGTGTAGCATCGAGAGTTTAAACGCACGACCTTTGCCTAATTGCATCAACATCATCTGCTGTGCACTGAAACTATTAACATTCCACATTTTCAAGTTGTCAACGTTGCCCAAACTAATGTTATGATCATGACAGTAGTTCAGGTAACTCTGACTATAATAAATAACATTTTTGGTAGTCACATTCACGTGTAGACTTTTGATGATCTTGGTTTTTTATCTACTGTTTTAGTCAAGCTATCCCATTTGTAACATACATACCGGAGCTACAACCACAACTCGTTCCGTACCTTGCTAGCCTGATGTGCTTCCTCTGTATACTCTATTTTCTAGGGCCGGTACTAATACACGAGGATCCACGCGCTGAGTCCCCGTTTTTCATTGTCGATCGGTTTTCGATAGTGACAACAGACAGGATATTAATCTGTTGGACCAGTTCCAACAAACTTAAAAATTTGGAAAGTTAGTAGTCCCAGTTCACTGCAGATGATGTTGATGCAATTAATTTAAAACAACGCTTCGGTTGGTTGACAAACGAAACGACGTTAGCGAATGCCTCGTTTCTTCAGCAATTCGTGATCTTCGTTGCACCGGTGGAGACGAGGACAATGATCATGGACGATAGTGCAGCCATACAAGTGGTAATTGCACAAGAGCTTCCGCACGTCCACCAATTTCTGTGCAGAGTGCACATTCTGAGGAACGTGCGCGGTAGAACCTCCAATCTGACCGTGAACAAGTGGTCCACTGTAGCTATGCTCACGCGTGACCGGTGGAGGTACGCTACAGTGTTGGCTGTCATGCGGAACGCCGACTCGTCGTTCTATAATGAGTGCCTGATGACCAGGTTCATCAACAGATCACATAAGTGGACCAATTGCCGCAGCCCGATTATACCCACGTTTGGCTGACGGGACAACATCTTCGTAGAAGCGGCGCATCGATCAATTTAGCGGCACAACTTAAACGCGCATATCAGGATTTGGCAGGTAATCGGACGCACAACGGCCATCTCCGACCACATTCTCAACAACCGTCAGGCACTACTCGTCTCTACTTGCTGCTCATACCCGCAGATAAATAATCGTGCAGATTACGTCGGGTTGAGTAGTTGACTGGTTCCGAAGGCGATACGGTTGATGTCTGAATACTTCGCAGACGAAACCCACCTGACTTTCGCTGCTTCCGCGACGGCCATTGCTGCGAGGGAACACACTCACACGTGCAACATAAATCCAATGATTTGGAATTGTGATTATCCGTTTGCAGTAGAGTTTCTACTACCATGCATGCACTCCTTGCATGTACACCATTTGTTCGACGGTCAGCATGAAGACTTCCCTGTAAGCCCCCGTTGGACCAAGCAGTTCAATGGGATCTTGGAAGTTCCCGCGGTGAACTACGCGGCGACAAGGAAAACATACGTCCTTTCATCCGATGTGGCCGCATTCACAGAGCTCGGAATAATGGTCAAAAGACAACCGGACGACACGACGTTCAACCAGCTGCTAGATGAGCTTCAGGAAATTCTTCCGAAATGTGACCAAAATCGATTGCCGCCTTATTTTGTCCCAATAGAACACGGTAACATAAACGATGCCTCCGTGGTAACTTTGGATCTCCCGGACAGTCAATCAGACGAACAAAATGTTTAACTGAACTCACCGGAACCAACAGTTTTGACCCCAGCACAGGCCGCGCAATCACCAGTGGACTTCGGAACGATCCGACTATTTCAAAGCCCTCTCGCGCCGAAAGGTCGGAGAACGCTGCCAACAATACCGGGGAAAGCAAATGAACGGCAGCCAGGACCGAGTTCAGTGGCGGTAGCGGTATCAACGGCGAAACTGAGCTCAGATATTTGTGGAGAAATTGAACAGAGGGAGTCGTTTGCCGAGGATCAAAGTACTGACAACTGGATCAAATGTCAATTCTGCCCGTAGTGGTATCACTGGGACTGTGTTTTCACGCCGTTCTTCGATCAAGGGTAGTATTGCATGCGATGTTAGCAGTAATTTGGGGCTAACGTCAGCAAGTGAGCGCGAATACTCTTGTCGTATTGAATATTACGACTGGGCCGAGGGCTACTGGACTAAAGCAACCAGGTACGTATGGATTACAGTTTTCTCACGAGTTTCATTTTCAGATCCACCGCAAAAACCAACCAATCCTCATCGCGGTGCGGTGGTGAAACCGGTTTAGATGCCGAGCTAACGGGGTTCTGGTAAATAACTTGCAAAAAAGATTTGCCAATGCACGCTTAATATTTGTACATTTCCCTCATTTCCAGATACAAATGAAAATAAAAAATGCTGAGGAAACTACGGATTGTGAAAAGTGAAAAAGCCATGAAAAACAACGATAATTTGTGTGCAAAAATTGAAAAGTAATAAAATTCATCTGTGAAATTCAGAACTAATATTGAATGGTTTCGAAAAGGAATTTTTATGAACTGTTTCTATGCGGTTTATGGTTGCAAACGATGCAAACATTAGTGCTCCACTATTGGGTGGAACAGGAATGGCTTTATTAGATCTGTAGTGAGATCACCTTTGACGTCCCCAAAATCCTAAACTCCCCGCGGCGTGAGAGTTGCCTTGCCAGTACCACCGCTCTGGTCCACATTACCTTGTGAATGTAAATTTACTACAAACCACTAGCATCAAAGTTAGTGTGTTGGCGTAGGTATCGCAGTTTTACTTGTAAGTATATTAGGAATCTGCACCATCTCTACCACTGTAGGTTACATCCACTAGGATAACAGTGTTTTAGCTACTGCCGTTAGGAACGCCGCCCAACCAGGCTGACACTTGTTTGAATCCTGAAGGTCAACTGGAATTTCCGTTGACATTCGTCCTCTCTGGCGGCTGCCGTGCGGTTGTGCTGAAGGTTCTCTCACGTCCAGCTCCCTAGCGCCCTTATTCGTTGCGTTGAAGTCCGCTTGTGTACGGTGAGTAAATAACTAAATGAAGTTTGTTAGCAGATTCACCGTCTTCTCACTGTGACTTCCGATCCGTGTTAATATAAGGCTGGGGAAACCTTGGGTGTACGAACCCTGGAGCTAGCATCACGAAAGATCTAGTATGTCATTTTTCTCCCAATTCTGGCATACCTATAACGTCTGCTATTTCAGGTTCGTTTGAGACCTTTCCGAACAATCCGCGGCTTATTGCAGCCATCGCTACGTTCAGTGAACTAGTTCGCTTGTTCAGTCTGTTCCAATTTGTTCCTATTCGAATAGGAATAAAAGGATCCATTCAATGGTCGAGCACTAATGCTTGCATCGTTTGCGACGCTGTTCAAACACACAACTAAAGTTGTGTTCTCTAAGCTTTCAACGTTCGGCTATGGTCCACATTATTCACATTATGGCAGACATTGCGATATGCATATCGTAATCGATTGCGATCCCGAGAGAACGGAGTAACGATCGTTACTCCACCGGTGGAACATTGTTCTGTACTCCTACGCCTATACCAAATAACCACATCCCGGTGAATTTACAAGGATGCTCATGCGTTGCGTATATTTTTCCACACTCAAGCGATGCGACTGTATATTTATAACCGTCAAAACCTAACATATGCAGCGACAATACAGTTACTATTCATTTAAAAAGCTCGACACTTTGTGACAAATATATTGAGTTATTTAAACACATCCACGGAATAAGACTGAACATGCAAGAAAACCTTTTTATAAGGCTGCCGTATGGTATAATCGTTTCCGTAGTGTGTAACAACGATAAACTCTGTAATATTCCAGAAAGTCAATCGCAAGCACAACCTACTATGTCCATCGTTAGTTAATCGAAACACAGCAGGTCTGACTAGCAAAAGAAGAAAAGAAGTCACAAGTCAACAGTAAACATATATTGAACACAATACAGACACCGAGAGAAGCCGCCCACAACGCGTCCTTGTCCATATATATATACGGGGTCCCACGGTCCGGAATAGTCCACCAATCAAAAGTGGCCCCACGCTCACCGCCCGCCGACCTCCGGCTCTGGTTGATCATCCTCCTCCGCTCGTTGCACGGACGCGGCCAACCCGCTTGTTCGAGGGCCTGAAAGGAAGCGGAAGGGAGTATGTGTGACAAAACAAAATGGCGGCGCACTACACGCTATTACAACTCTCTAGGTTGTAACAAGCGGGCCAGTCGTTGTAATTTTGTGTACCCGTCACATACGAGTGTTTACGTGTCAACCAACTTTGTGCAGTGTGAATACACCGGACGACAGCGTTCCTCTGAAGCAAAGCTTCCAATCATAGTTCTGTAGAGGGAGACAACAGGAACAGGCGTGAACCGAAAGCCCAATAAGACATGAACACCACTTACACAGTTGTAGTGCGCAGAGCAGGTACAGATTCGCAGCCGACTGTTTCCGTGTTGAAACGCAGAGACGAACCTTCAAAGAAGGGACATACTCAAACAGCGAACAAACGAGACAACAGTCGCTACCCTGATTGTCTGTTATAGTCATGGACCAACCTTGGATCAATGTGGAGACACCGGTGGACAGCGTTCTTCCGAAGCAAGAGGGGTTCCAGCAATTGTCCTTTAACAGGGAACAGCAAGAACCGGCATGAGCTCAAGGCTCAGCAAGTCACGCACACAACTTACACAAACAAGAACGGAGCTAAATACACAGAAGCACGATGTTATACGATTCAAATTCAATTTGTTGGCGCTCTTAATTTCCGACTGCAAAAACCAAAATGGCACCAACAAAATTGCCACACGCTGAGTAACATGGTTATTTGGCATATATTATGCTCAGAAAATGATCGACTGTTTTCTGAGAATGCGACCACGACTCTATAGGGGGTTAATACTTTCAAGTCGTACTTGACGTACTACGAAGTCTTCTAGTGGGTGGGTAACTGGGTTCAAATGTGAACTTTTCGAGCTTCTGGCGTGGCTTCGTAGCTCAGCTGGTGAAGCGCTTGCGGTGTTGAGGTGTGCTGTTTCGGACGCTAGTTTGAATTCAGCCAAAGTCCTGACTTTTCACAATTGGATCTCATCTAAAATATTTCATTTGATTATTCATTGAGTGATAGATGAATGCAGGGGTTAAAATCCATACCCGTAGAGTAGGTCAACCAATGTTATCCGGGTGTCAGTTTTCCTGAAAAGTAAGCGTGGAAAAACCTGCATGACACCAATCCTGAGAGTAATTGTGTTACTGAAGACATGACTGAATTTCATCCTAGTGATCATTTCGGTCACAACAGGTGGTGAACTAGTCCACCTAATCAAAAGAGGGTTTTGTGTAAAGTAGAACCCATGACTCGACGTATATATCTTCTCTCGACTTCTCAGATGGTGTTGGCTGGTGAATGAACATATATCAGCGGAAACTCTAAAAAACAAGTTACAAACGTGGATTGGGTTGCGTAGAGGTCATTCGCACACAAATGGATGAGCGACGAAGGTTTATAGCTGAGACGCATTGGAAAAATTCTAAGGAGTAAAACCAGAGAGTTTCTTTTCCTTCGTGGGCAGCATTCACTTGTGCTAACAGCAGCCACAGAAATCTGATTGTTTCCGCAAACCAAAAATTCTGAAATTGGGATAACACATATTGCACAACTCTGACAAGATTTTTTTGAGAATTGTGAGGGTGACCAAATTCGTTATGAGCACTCTTCGTTACCAAGCATCGCTTTATTAGTGCCCACCTTCTCTCTTTCTTATTCCATATCCATATCTGTTGGTCGCAGTCCACCCACCCACGACCTAGCAGGGGTGATTTGCCACTCTCCATTCACGTTTAGTTCCGAGCATCATAATATTCTGTCATCTGTTTCCTGTACATCTTATTTCAGGGGCGTTCAACTTTCTTCGTCAGTGTTAAGTTTTTCTCAATCCGGGGACACTTCGTCCACACAGTTCGAACTCATCTTCACATTACAAGTGAGGATTTGAAGACATCTTCTTGCCTCCGACTGTGTTCTACAGAGGAATCGCTCATGTTTTCTCCTGACAAACGTACCCATCAGAAGTACGTTACCGCGTCGTCCAGCTTTGCGTTTTTATCTCTAACTTACATATCTCAACGCCCTCGGGGAGTTTATAAGAAAACTATTTTCCTTAAACCTTTTCGCTCCAATTCTCCTCAACATGACACTCGTTGCACTTTGAGTTAACCATTAGCTCGGTCGGCCAGCACTGGTCATATGTTTTAAATACCTTTAAAAATGATGGCTTTTAGCCGTAGCTTGCAACAAACCATCGGCCGACCGTAAGACGTTGCGTTGCTCACTTTACTCGGATGCTAGACACAAAACATCTCAAAAGCACTTTGTGTGGAAGGTATCTGGCTGTTTTTGAACGCACCAGAGTCCTGGGCTTTTGCAAGAATGCAACGAAAGGGTGCATTGTCCGCTACGGGGGGGATGAGTAGGCTTATCAATCACCTTTCGTCACTCATTTCATCCGCAATCCCAATCCCCTTCATCAGGTTACTTCCATTTTAATAAGGTTCATACTGCGGTCGCAACTCTCATGAACAACGAACGTACCACGTCGAATAATTCCGAACCAGCTAAAGCTATACGTTCGTGATACTCCAAGACATCTTTTCAAGATTCAGGGGCTGCTTTCACATCTTTCGCAAAAAATGTCTCCCTCTTCACATGAGTGTCTTCCCTTCTCTCCTCGTTAAACAGAGGATACTGAACACCAACATTTGGGCGGGAGCCATACCTCCATTGTATGTGGAAGTTGACCGATCGGACTCGTTGGAATACCGTCCAATCACGCCAATTTGGTTGCACTGAAGGCGCTGGAAAAACTCATGAGCTACGCTTGCTGTACTTGATTACAGGCCACTAGATATCTATAACATTCCTGGTGTGGCATTCTACGAGGTCACTGATATATCAACTACGTCATCCTAGCCAGGAAGGGTTCTATCTAAGCCGACCATCACAACGCGGGTGGCAATGTCACTTATTCTGATTTATCTAAAGCCTTATCTGTTAACCACGGGAGTGTGATGGTCGTTCAAACAACGTTTAGTTGACTCGCAATGCCTATCGATGGATTCAGTCTAGAATAGTGGCGTTTGCAAGCAACGAGCGCCTAGAAATTTTAAGCAAACTGAGCAACCCATTTGGATCCAAAGGGGGAAGACAGTCGCATTGACGAGTTTCAGCAATTATCCGTTTAGAAGAATTCCGCTTGAAGGTCATACAAAAGGCAAAACGGTCCTTTAAGCGCGAATCCTGTTTGTTTTTAATATTTCTAGAAATTTTAAAATAGGTTTTTCAGGCATTGTACCTACGGTGCATTAGTTGTAAATAAGCAGCGGTAATGGAAAACTTGGAATGCATCGAATAAGTCCCAAAAGTATTAGCTTGGTGATGAAAACAATTACACTATTTTGACGAAAACAACACATTTTTGGCGTGAGCTCACTTTTGAAGTCTTGTAAATGCAACCATTGCAACTTTCGAGATGAAATACGTCATCCTATCGCCTGAGAGCGCTTCATATTGCGGCGTTCTGGAGATATGGTCGAAATGAAAATATGCGACCATACAGTGTTGACGTTGCACTTCCACGGGAACATTAACACATCTGATGGTGAAACATGTATGATAACATTTCCAGCATCTTTGTCTATACGATATTTAAACTATTTTTCTTTGTTTGCAAGATTTCAGGTTGATTCTGGTCGATGAATCCCTGCTCTTATAAATTGTTTGAAATGATGCTATCATACGGTGGTTCCTATTTTCGGTGTATATCGAACGGCGTAAGAACAGTGTATCATCTTCCACTCTATCAGCTAAACTCTTCATAAGTAAATTCTATTCACTCTACTGCATTGTTTCTAACTAGATTGAAATCGTTTGGCGTTCATGTGGAACAGTATACAGAAACAGATTAAATCAAGCCGCTTGCTGATCACCAGGAGGTATACCTTTCAGCCAGTCACGCTATGATGTTCCGAACGCCAAGTATCTATCGCGGTGCAGAAAAATATTTCAATTAATATGACAATCAATGGAATCGAAGATGATGATTGCCATGTGCCCCAAACGCTCCAAATACATGTTTCTCATCACTCCCCGCATATGCACGTTCTCCGAATTGTTCATGGTAAAAGTGGTTCCAAAGGAGCAGCTACCAGTGTGAACATATACTGTATACTCAGACGCTGATCATAACTTAGGTCAGCTACGTGCGGCAGCTACTGGTGTGAACGCATACTAAACACGCAGGTGTTATTCATAAGTTAACTGAATAGGTTTGAAGTATCTATTAGTGATGATAATGATAATGGTATATTTCTCAACGCTTCTGTGAGCAACACGCCCAGATGAGCGTGATCAGTATACACATTGTAACGTGAAACGCATACCGTACACATAATTTTGCTGATTGTACAATACACCAATTGTGAGAATAAAGCAACAAAGCAGATATAATATGAGCGGAAAATTCCAGTTTATAAAGAGGCATTTGGCTCACTTGCTTCTAAGACGATATTTCTCAAAGTTTTCAACGTTCGATAAGAAATGCTGAGTAGTTACATTAATTCTCTCTGCACAAGGTTAACGTTGGCCTCATGTTCAAGGTCATACAAGAAAAGATTTTTCAGGATGGAGAAACTGAACAGTCGAAGAATTTTGCCATCATTTGATGTAGACAGTTCCGGAAAAATATGTAGAGACCTTTGTGAAAATAAAGGAAGATAGGAGGGTCCCCATTTTTGCGGAGAAATGGACGAACTTCTGAACTT
Source organism: Paragonimus skrjabini miyazakii (assembly GCA_014338405.1). NCBI lineage: Eukaryota > Metazoa > Platyhelminthes > Trematoda > Plagiorchiida > Troglotrematidae > Paragonimus > Paragonimus skrjabini miyazakii. The sequence goes on along the minus strand of JTDE01001926.1, from coordinate 146,577 downwards.
TACTTCGCTATTCCCTCAAAATCGACGGAATTTTACAGACCTCGAGAATTGTCCAACCAGTACGGGATTTCGACTGTCCGGATGTTATGGAATGTTGTCTCGCGTTAAAATGTATAGTGCAATCGAGAATGAAAAGCAAGATAGGGAGGAGGGGAACGTAAAATGATTATGTGAAGTATGACGAATAATGGAATCTTATATTTTCTGGACAAACCTTTTATATAAAATTTATAATTTTGTATTAGTAAATAAATATATATTTCTAACAAACAACTGTTATCGTATAGCGCGAAAAGAGTTCGATTCACAGCTTTACCTAGTATATGACTATAACCGAATTCCGATGTCGATTTAGTATATACGGCCGTTTTGTAGAATGGAAAAGATGCTTAGCAACACTGGAAGATTGTCAGGTGGTCTGTTAGGATAGGATAAGGAACATATTTATTTAAAGTCACATGAGGCGAATAGGCTAATTTATATATATTTTTTCCAAACAGTTTTAACGTGCACAACTACTGCATAGTAGTTGATAACTATACACAACTGGTAATCATTAAGTATGGGGTAATTGTACTAAGATGGTTTGGTTACTACAAACGGGGGTGTGTATGATGTTACCATGTGTTGGCCATAGTTTTATTGTTCAGCTGCAAGTTTTGGACACAACTGTGTACAAGATCTATCCTGCTGGAAGAATAATAAATTGAGAAATTCCTAAAATAATGAAGTTGATAGCTTTGATCAGCTCGAAGTGTGTGTGGCGTTGCACCATGTGGTGTAGGTTTACCCTCAGATTAGATAAGATGTTCAAATGTTATTGTCCGTTTTCAAAGAAATCGTCTTCAGGCAGACAGAGTTTGGAAATAGACATAACGCTCCTTAATGCCAGGAAATTTTCAACGCTTCTTTTGAATTGAAGTATATTCTTACTGGCTTTAATTGCATGTGGGAGTTTGTTCCAGATTGGGGTATATTTCACTAGGAAAAGTTTGAACGCATATTTTACAGGTGACTGGTCTGGGCGTTGAGCTGTTATCTCATATTTTCACTGTTTGTGTGCGGTGTTTAAAGTATTAGGCAAACCAGCTGAGTAATGGGTCGCGTATACCGAAAGATGTCATTTTGATCAGAAGGCGCTCATGAGGCATACGATCAAAAGCTTTTTGCATATCCAAAAGTATAATAATAATTGTATTCCATGAATCAGCAGAATTTGCAACATGATTGAAGAATTCCAGCTGGCTTGTCATGCACGAACGCTTGCTCAGGAATCCCTGCTGGGAGTCGTTTATAAGATTTTGTGATAATAAGAATTCTACCATGCGACATTTTATTATCCTTTCCAACACTCTAGAACAAATTGAAGTATGGTTAATGGGACGATAATTGTTGATGTCTTGTCGCGAGCCACCATCGTAACGGGGCTGAATTATAGAATTTTTACAGTGTAGACGGAAAGAGCCTAATTTTAGAGAAAGTGTATAAATATTGAGTAATAGAAGAGGGATGTCATCCCCTTCGTGTTTGAGAGCAGCAGGGTGTACACCCTCTGGATCAGGAAGATAAGAAGGTTTGATAGTAGCTGACTGAGAGCGTATTTTTACTGCATCAACATTAACGTGGCTTAAGAACCTGTTTGTTTATACAGGGAGAGGTGGAGGCAATATATTTTCTTCAATGTTGAAGGAAGCAGCGAAATAAGAATTGAAGACCTCACAGATTGTTATAGGGTTATTTACGGTGGTTTTGTTCTGTAGACTTGTACAGTTTCTGCGTTTTAATAACTGCATTAACTCAGAGCTCTTCTCTTCGCTGTTCAGCGCAAGTTTTCCCTCATTTCAGTGGGGCATTTTCGTTCCAATTTCTAGTGTCAAACATTTTATGCATTTATGCATTTACCGGTGTCGTGATTTCAGACTCTTGAGCTTGCATTGCTCATTCGGAGTGAGGATACTGCTTTTACCACACACATTACGGCGTTTTGATCTTTCCGGGGCTAAGATATTTATACAAAACTTGAAGTGTTCATTAAATACTTCGGTTGCAATACTAGGGTCAGAGGTCAGGAAGAATGTTCCACACCAAATACCTCAACAGAGTGGCGAAGATCTTCCAGTCGATTAACTTTATTTGGCGATAACATATGTTCGACTTTTTTACAGCTTCTAGGTCAAACATGAAGTTGACCACGTTGTGATCCCTTCCTGGAA
>JTDE01001926.1:97783-118364 GCA_014338405.1 Paragonimus skrjabini miyazakii | reverse complement strand
ATCAACGTGTGAACTGACAGCACTGGACCCAGGTGACGTTGGCCTGGTTCAGGTCCACAGGATCTCTCTGTCGGCAGCAAATCTAGAAAATGTCGTGGTGTACGGGCATCTAGGCCATCTTCCTTAGAATATGCCCCCTCACCTTCGTTTTAAGCTGCTTAAAGCCACCTTAGGTAATACGCCTGATACATGTTTTTTTCTAAAGGATCGCAAACGGCTTCAATTTGTGGCAAACTATCGTCAGCCACACGACTTCCGAATGCAGTTTTTCTGCGCCTCGTAGATACATTTGAGAAGCCAGTTTTTGAAATGTCAGGTGCATGATTCACTGGCACACCACCTTGCTAGTTGACGGGATGGGGGATTCAGATTATGATTTTACGTTGGGAAAGTGCTACAGAGTGGATACTCGGATGAGTTATCAAGCATTTCCTAACCCGCTTTTTTCTTACCCTTCCGTTGGAATGAAGAAGCTTTCGTACCAGTCATCGGGTGGTCGTACATTTCTCTCCGTCCACAGGTCATCGAACGACTTCCTACCGTTTAGTCACCATATGGCTGCATTGCATCAGCCACTGGGAAAGGAAACAACAATCGCAGCTACCGTTTCCCGTAATCACTACGTGAAACGTTCGCCGTTTCGTACATCGAACATCCCATATCCCTCTTTCATAAGCTACGTCAGCGATTTTACTACTTTAATTGTGCCTGAGGAAAACACCCTTCGCATACTCCGATGTTTCGAAAACAACGACAGGTGTTCGTACCCCACAGGCGGTTCAAACAATTTCATACATTCTATGCCAGCTGCACACAGGCGATCAGCGAACATACTCCCACACCGTTCGACAATGTCTGATCAACGCATACACTGTCGAACGTTCACACACTGCACTTTTAACATGGATACTAGTCGTAGAACGTGAGTTTCAGAGCTGTCGTGTTCGGAAGGATTATTTTCCTGGAAAAATCGTTTTATTAGCTTGGTATTTGGTGGAGAAATTGAAACCGTCGAAATCTGCGTCATGGAACCATACATCTTTGTTTTAACCGACTATTAATTGAAGACAACCTCATCGTAATTATTTTTAGAAAATCATCATGGTTGCTGTTGTGGTAGTCGATTGCGTGTGGCAATGTTACCACGAGAATGCTGGGGTTGTTCTCAGTTTTCTCTCATGCTTGTCATTTGTATGTTATTTTAGTTTCGCTTGTTTATTTTTTATCTGTAGGAGATGGATCATATTGCGACTTTCAGGACGATGTTTGATGATCGCGAATTTCGCACTTTCTCAGTTTCAGGAGTGTCTTCAGAGGTACATGGACGAGGTGGGCGTTATTTACGTCCGTGAGGCGAGCCGTAGGTCGAAAACTGCTTCGAAGTACGATATGGTAAAGTAGTATGGTTTCCTGAAGACCGTGCGAATTTATTATCGTTGCACGAAGTAAAGAAGGCGTGGGAGTATATGCAGGGCTGTGCGACATGTCCAGTGGGTTAACTGTTGTTAGTCTTAACAAATCATTTCTCGCTTCACATGTTGCAGGTCACAATTTCATGTAGTCCAACGAGATGCGTATCTGGCTGTGAGCCCTTTCGAGTTGGAGCATAACAGCCCTCTTAATCGCCTGCTATTTGATTCCCATCATACGAATCGTGGACTCAACGACGGTGAATTGAACGAATGCAAGAGTCTGTTCCATTACAATACATCAACTGCTGAAATTGAACAGTATGTGGCGGATTATCACTGGAAGTTTATCATAACTGCTGACGTTGGAAGCATCCGCCGCGAGTTAAAGCCTGGGATGTCAAGTGAGTCTGTTACGTAAGATTAGTTACGAAACGTTGAATAACCTCAAAGAACTGCTGCTGGTGATTAGTGCGATAGGCATGGTGCGCACTATGCGGGATAACGGCAACAGATATATGCATATCTGCTTTGCCCAGCGAACGCTGGACGAACTTTTCCGACGTTTCTCGCATGTAGTGAATGTGGATTCCACCCACGGGATAAACAGGTACAAGTATGTCATTGTAAATTTCCTCATACTTTCGAAGCTGGAAATTATATCAGTTCCTCGTAAAAGACGGTATGGGACATGGCCGACCCGTGATATACAGGTACGTTCGTAGTGAAAAGTATGCTTCACTACGTAGACTTTTCGAAATATTTTGTAAAATGATGGTCGATCACATTGCAGTGAAATTATTTGTTATGAATGAGATGGCTGCGCAAATGAGGGCAACACGTAGTGTCTGATAACGACATCCTGTTGTGCTATTTTCATGTACGTGATGCCGTACGTCAGTATGTAAGTGGGTAAAATTCGGCCGTCATATTTGTTAAAAGACAAACTGATTTCACAGTCGTTTACTCTTTCATCGAATGGCTACGGCAGGCAATGAGGAAGAGTAAGTTGCACTGTTACACTGTATACCGTAGGTTCAAACCTGAGTTGTATATCATCGGCCCAACGGATGGGAAGTTTCTGAATTATTTGTTGTGTAATTGGCTGTACATCAAGCCAAAGTGAGTCATCCATGCACAAAGCGAGGTCCACTTTGGCAATCGAACGAATGATGGGCTTGAAAACTCAAACGTACGGTTGAAGAAGAGAACGCACCCAAGAGACTTCCTAGCCGTCGCCATTCAGAAAATATGAATTCACAGTGAGTGGTTGATGCGAGAGTACGAAATACAAACGACCTATGGGTGCGATCGTCGTGAGGTTGTGGATGTTTACTGGTACATAAAGAACATTCTTCACAGAATGACCACGTTCGCAAGTCATCTTGTTCAAAAATACCTGAAACGACGGACTCCACGACTTCATTTCGAAACAATATCTGGATGCAAGGTAGGCTGTACTCTAGTAATCACCTCGAAGATTGCAGCTTAGTGTGCAACATGATGGCGACACTTTCGTCGTAAATAGCGTTGAGGGCACGTGTGGATGAACATTTTAGCGTATAATGTGTTTGCTGTGCATACACATTCTGTCGGCGCTTCGGAAACATTTTTACCCCAACGGTAAGGTCTTTTGTAGTTTTATTTCCCTTTACAAAGGTCACGTTCCCATTCATGAGCGGTGGCTGGCAGAGTACAACTTGCCAATTCGACGGTTGGTAGGCTAGCTGTTTCGGCTGTTTGATGCAGCTAGTTTCAACCGTCACTACAAAGCCCTGCATCATGTAGTTCAAAAACTGCACGACTGCAACAACGGCACGGCAGTGGCTTGCTTTTACAGCATCACTGCTTTTGCTAGTAAGATAGTGGAACGTGCCAAAACTGGCTTACCTTTACACGACTTCCCCATGGGCTCAGCTGCAAGCGGTGTGCAACCGAGGTGGGTGAATAAGCCTGAAACAGGATTGCCATATGGAGTCTGCGGTGACCTCGTACAGATGTACAGTTATTGGTGTGATGCCGATCAGCTGATTTTTCACTCCAAATGTATGCAAGTGGCAGACATAAATGAGTGTCCATTCTGTTGCAAGCAGCTTCAACCTCAGTCCTCTGATAAGTGCACGTTTCGAATCCTTACTTTTGTCAGTTCCATCTACTTCAGCATTCCCCCGGTGATTATGGGAAGCAAGTCTCGCTACCAACCACAACGAATGTCGAATTAGACCGCTTGCACACGGGCCAAAGAAAGCACGAATCAACATTATCTGGAACCATTATCCTGTTGATATAATCAAAGAAAGTAAGTTCATTCATATATGCGTGCACAGATTTCTTGCAGAGATCAGATGCAATGAACGACATCTGATACACGGATTCAATCATCTGGAAGGATATCCATAACACATTCTGTGCTGGAAAAAAGCGGAGGATGCTTTTAGATTTATGCACATTTATCATATACATAATTAAAGCTTTTATTCCCACGTTTTTGTCCCTAGTGACTTCATTCGTCCACCTATGTGTTTGGCATAACTGGTAAGGTAAGACAAATGGACGGAGCAGTTATGAATTTCTAAGCGTGGAGCACAGTTTGGCATAATTTAAGTCAACTGGACGCAGCAGTGTTAACGTGAGTAAATGCGGTATAATTAAGCTTTGATTATGGCTTGAGTCAACTGGACAGAGCAGCTACCTATCTCAATGCAAGATATATGAATCTGAACAACCAACGCGTGCAGTAATGTCAACGTGTATTATATAATTAACATTTTCGTATGAGGCAAGGTTAACAGCAGTTTGCCAATCATGTTTCCAGGATTTCGTTTCCGCCAACAGATCTCCCAAAGGTGTGACTGAAACCGCCGTCCGTTTGACTCCGATTTTGCATGAAAGTGCTTCTTGACAAAGGACCAAAGATTTTCCATATTTTTCGCGTGCATCATGCTGTTATTAGGATCCACAAAATGTTTTGAATGATTAATCGTCCAGTGCTCGTAATGAGCTATTTCATCCAAAGCTCTGTAGGATCTCCAATCGTCCGTGACTATTACGGTGGTCGGCTGAAAGCGAAAGAATTGAATAATATAATCGGCTTACTCGAACGTGTCTTCGGATGAGGAATAATAGATTGACTGTATTTCGTCTGCTCCCGGGACAGACCATCATGAACGCTGTGAATGTTATGCTGTTCTAGAATGCTCAATGTTGCGAAATTGTGAATGTTTCCTTTAGCGTAAAACGGGTATTTCCGAATTTGGAACCTCTTCGAACGGAATAATGTCGCCTACACGATCCACATTTCCACCGAGAGTTGTTTGCACAACTCGTGACCAAAATCCAGTCTGGAAAAATGCAGAACAGTTGAAAGAAATCACCTTCCGGCAGGAGCCGTAGCATCACATTCGGATGTTGAGCCCGCTGCAGTTACTATGACAGCCCCATCATCACACATACCCATCCATATGCCCCCTTTAAGATCTCGGTGTGCCATCCCAAGAGCTCCACGGCTGTCAGATCGAAGGTCATCATTATGGTCTGATGTCAATAATATTTCAGCGCCGGGCGGGTATACTAACCGAGGAAGGTAAGTTCTTCAGCGTGTTTGCACTTCATGTTTAGAATACGAATTGGCAACCCTGGTGGTTAAGGTATGTGCAAGATGGGGCTGTCGTGGTAACTCATGTCGTGGTAACTGTTCTGCATTTTTCAGAACTAGATGTAGGTCATGAAGTATGCGAACAAGTAGGCTGTCTCGGAGCCGATCAGCAAACGCCGGCCGCAGATTACGTGATATCTCAAGTGTTTTGCGTTCACACCAGTAGCTGCTCCTCCAGTTCAATTAAGGTATGATCAACGTTCAAGTATGTAGTATACGTTCACACCAGTAGCTGCTCTGTCCAGTTCTCCTGAGCTATGATAGACGCTTAAATCAGTGGTATGCGTTCATACTAGTAGCTGCTCCATCCAGTTCATTTGAGATTTGATCACCACTTAAGTTTGTAAGATGCCTTCACATTAATAGCTGCTTCGTCCAGTTTGCTTAAGCTATGATCAACGTTTAAGTATGTAAGATGCCCTCACATGAGCAGCTGCTTCGTACAGTTCACCCGAGCTATGATCGACGCTTAAGTTTTTAAAATGCGTTCACACTAATATCTGCTCTGTCCAGTTCACCTAGGCAATGATCAACGCCTAAGTATGTAGGATGCGCTTACATTAATAGCTGTTCCGTCCAGTTCACCTAGGCTATGATGAATACATGATTATGCCGCATGTATTGACTTCACTAGGCGCTTCGTCAAGTTCACCTAAACTATGATCAACGCCTAATTATGTAGGATGCGTTCACATTAGCAGCTGCTCCGTCCAGTTCACCTAAGCAATGATCAAAGCTTAAGTATTTTTGATGCGTTCACATTAGTAGCTGCTTTGTCCAGTTCACCTAAGCTATGAGCAACGTTGATAAGAACATGGGAGAAATCAGAATGAACGTGCATTCAGACAGTTGGGTATAAGTTATAATGATCTTCTTTAGTTCTGGAAAAAATGGGATAAAATATTAGCAGCCGTCAGTGTGTGTTCTGCAGCCGCCGAGAACACGGACCAACAGTCATCGCAATCATAAGCGTACATGATACGAGGATAAAAGGGTTGTAGTTGAAAAGGTAGAAGTGGGGATGAATGTTTTCGTCGGATAACCAACGAGCATTAAAGCTGTTCATTATCTCTCAGAAAAGTGAGCATTACCTAACGTACACACGACAAGCTACATTCAGACACAGTCAGTAAGCAATAAACAAAACAATAAGCACGTTGTTAATGATGGGGTGGGACGTGCTACCCATGTTTACACCAAACCATAGGTAGAAACAACCCCGTGATAACGTAGACAATTTTCCACCGAAAGTGCTATAAGGGAACCAGACTGAACATGTAATTCGGGTTACTAGTAAAAAACGACCGCTGCGGCATAGCTTTCATAAAGGGTTACTGTGATATTTCGTGTGAAATGCAATACAAACGCAACGCTGTCGAAGAGTACACCAAAAATTACATCTTCAAAACCACGCGAAATTGAGCGTTTCTGCAAGATGAGAATGTGTATTCCACCACGAAAATTCCGATGAAAGCATTTTCGGAACGTAAAACCGATTGGGAAAGTCAACATGATGCTTTTGTTGAAAAAAATGGCGACACATTTTTCTCAACCAAAGTCCAAATATGAACAATATTCAAGTATAGCTGATTTTTCTTATTGGAACACAACCATGATACTCGATGAAATCTATATATTTGCCCTGTAATATGCTTTTTAATATTTCTTGAAAAATTCGAAAAATCTCTTTTCGCGCTTAAGTAGCCCTTTTCAACTCGTCTCGGCCTTGAAGCACAATACGGGCGAATTAAGCAATTGCCGTTATAAGTGTCGTAATCTTTCCACTTGGGACTGTTTTTCAATGTCATTCTTTCTGCTGGTCCCCTCATCTTTATTGCAGCGCATATCCTAATTTCATGGAAAAGTTGCCAACAGCGGTACCAACGAATGATAAAGCATTGCCGATATAACTGATAAAACACGACTTACTTGTCCAGTTTTTGTGCATCGCCCTCCGTTGAAAAGGCTTTATAGGCGTTCCTCAAGTTTGTATTTTCATAAAAAGCTTAGTATTCATGTTTCAACAACTGTTGGAAATTACAATAACGCTTTCCTGCTTAAATTCAAACTAAAAAATGTTTCCAAGTCTATGACATCGATTTTCATTATATTTTACCTTCAGTTTTTCGAAATAACGTGGAACGCAATTTCGCGTTAATTTTCCAATAATCTTTATGCCATTGAACTACCGGAGACTCCTTGCTCACGTCTTCGGAAGATTTAAACAAAGGAATCTCAATGAAACAGAATTCTGAGATGTTGAAAACTGCAACATGTCACGAAATTTCATCGATTTCTATAGTTACAAAATATTTTTTGACTAAAAGATAACAGAAATATTCACGGTCTACCGTTTACACGCAGCCACTTTTAATGTGCCTGTTCCCGTTCTCCACCCTGTGGGTAGGGTAGCTACCATAGAGGACAGTCAATTTCAACGAATGAGATACCCGTCCGGATTCACAGACAAACCACGTTTTACCCAGGTACTCAAAAGCTTCCTTACTTACAGACTTTATGGCTTGCAGTGACCCGTCAATATGTTACACGCTTTCAGTAAGTACAATATTGCGCGTCCACTGATAGATACGGTTTCTCTGGAACGTATCCAAGCCTACTAGGTGACGACAGCACCGAGAGACAACATTCATTAAATGAAAATGTGGCACACCCTGGGCGAACATCGCAGATGGCTTGAAGCTGCGCAGATGAACGATCAGTCACGAAGGTTTGAACGGCAGGCGCGCATAGTAACACATTCAACGTGCGCCCTAAAACTATCCCGTAGCTGGCCCTCGTTTCATTAGGCACCAATGGGTAAAAATCGTCACGGCTACACCAGTTACATTTACCGACAAGGCCTGTCACAATATGAAGCCACCATAATTCAGTTGGTTTGTGGCATCAGCTAAAATCACGTCGCTATATTTAGGACACGGCTGGAACGAACCTTTGGTGGCGAAGAAGGCAAACCGCAGAAATTTCTCTTATCAAAAAACAATACTGTTCCTCTACTTTCAATAATTCGCGCAGCTTGAGAAGTTCATTACGAGGACTCATCTTACCTTGTTTGTGATGTAGATTGCGTAATAGGGTTCCAGATAGTCGTGATTCCCAGCTTGTTTTCAATGTATAACTTCATCTCCCGCGTACTTTTGAGATTCTTCTTCATTTTGTTGTTCTTCGGCTACGGGCAGATGTTTATTTCTGGGGTATATACTAGCCCGTCCAACTTGGGAGTCGTGTGTGTGTTCCAGGTTGGCCTTCTCGATACGATACGCACCACGGCGACAGTGCACTACCCATGAAGCCTTGCAACAGTTATCAGCGAATCTAAAATGTAAAATCATATATATATAATACATTACAGTTTGCCAGTTACAATCCTACGTGTACAGTGTATGCACTTGTATACTACACTTCCGTACGGACAGCCTGGCGGCAATTGCATTCCCCTGTGTTTCTTGGTACTTGCAGCCGTCTGTGAACTACTTATTAAGAAACTAGTGCATGGTTCTCGTTGAAATTTCATCATATCCTCATGGTATTCTCCGAAGTTGTAGTACTTTTCCCCAATTATTTTCCGGAACACATCTTCGTTGTTCGCCGCCATGCTAATTCACCGCATGGAAAGATTTACATGTGATTGACCAATTAAACACCACCTAGGTGCTATGAAGTTCGGTTCCATGAAATACACAGTATTTCTTATATCATTTAGGAAATTCATCTGTGCCATTTTGCTAAAACTTTCCTAAACGATTGCTCCATCGGAGTTTTCAACTTATTTATGTATGAAAAGACACCGACTCTAATGCGCGCTTGTTAGTTCCCACTACATTTTGCACTTGAAATTATGTTAATTTCAAGGTCAACTCTTTCCAAGTTCATCGTGTGTTATTCCCGATTTTTTAAATATTTACTTTTGCCTTCAGGAAAACTAAGCTTGAAATGACTGGAAGTAAGCCAAACAACTTGTTCAGTTAATATTTTATTATTTGTATATTGTAAGTTGATTTGGATGATAGTGTATATATGCAGTTTTTACTGAGTGGGCTAGTTATTCAGCGACGGATCTGTCAGACGTAGAGCTGTTGGCAGGACGCGCGGAAATCAGTTTCCGAACGTTGAGCGTTGGCCATAGCGTTTAGGTCGATTGAGTCGTAACCAACTAGTCGGGGATAAAACATCAGCCACAACGTTAACGTGGCGTGTATCTGACGTGAATTGATCAATTCAATCTCGAGATACAATTGTATCTCGACATTCAGACTTTAAAGTCTGAATGTCAAAATTCGCAGGGCGAGTGTCTATCAGACCTACTGCGGAAGGCAAAAACCACCGGTTTGTGGTCGGTGAAAATCACAAATTGGTTTCCCTCGAGGGCATGTCGACACGATCGGAAATGACGAACGACCGAGTAGGTTGCTAATAATTTACGGAAGTAGAAGTCTGGAAAAAGAAGTGAGCAGTTTCCAGAGTCCATCGACGAAATGTCGAAGAACGGCGCCGACCACGGTGTCTGATGCGTCAACAGCTATACTTATTTCCGCGACTGACGGCGGTAGCTAACGCATCCTCAATTCGATCGAGCGATTCGATGGCTGTCGCTGTTAATTCCACGTCCCCGTTGACATGGCCGTGGAGTAACTCGGTTAAACGTTGCCTAATCTGAGCTCGATGAGAAATAAACCGTTTGTAATAGTTGACCATTCCGTTAAATCGACGGATGGCGACGAGAGTTGTAGAACGGGGAAAGTTGCGGATTACTCCTACCTTATCGATCGACGGTCGAATACCGTGTTCATCAACGTGGTGTCCCAGGAACTTTGTTGCAGGTTGGCCAAAAACGCACTTGTCCGCATTAATCGTTATTCCAAAAGTTGATAATCTGTCGAAGAGCTGTCGCATATGAGTCTGGTGTTCTTCAGAGGCGCTTGTAATTAATAAGTCGTCACTGTAGGGGTGGACAAAATATAAGCCTCGTGTAACGTCGTCGATAAAACGTTGAAACGTTTGCGCAGCGTTTCGTAAACCAAATGGCATACATAGAAATTCGAACGAGCCAAATGGTTTGAGGACGGCTGTCTTAGCGGCGGCGTCTTCCGCAACTGGGATCTAGTGGTAGGCGCGCACCAGATCGGTTTTCAAAAACACACGGGTATCATGAAGGCTAACCGTGATGTCTTGTATATGCGGGATTGGGTACCTTTAAGGTACCGTGGCGTTGTTAAGTAAACGATAATCTTCACAAGGGCGCCAATCGACCGACGTTTTAGGGACCATGTGGAGTGGTGATGCCCAGGGGCTACTAGATGGACGGACGATTCCGAGTTCGAGCATGTGCTCAAACTCAGCGCGAGCTATTTTTGGCTTATCCGGTGTCAAACTGCGAGCTTTGGCAAACACGGGCGGGCCTGCGGTTACTAGTTGGTGCCTCGTGGAACCTGTGATGGCAGGTAATGATGAAGACTGTCGAAAAGCAGTCGGATACTTATCGGCTAGGAAATTAAAGGAATTCAGTTCCATAGAGCTTTGATATACGGGACTGATTCATACCTTACCGTTAGAAATCTCTGTAACGGTGAGCTTTGTCGTTTAGTTGACTGGACGGCGTCGTCTGTAGCCTACCAGAGAAAATTGATGCTGATTATTGTCATTTAAACGTCGGCGATCGTGAAGATCCAGCGGAAGGGCCTACGAAGACGTAAGTTGAGTGTGCGAGAGCGCTGACCGAACACTTTGATGGTGCTTCCGTTAGCAGCGCAAAGGTTAGATTTGACCGATCTGTTCAAGTCGTGGGTTTCAGGTAGGATCACGCTGGTCTCAACACCTGTGTCGATTAGGTAATGGACTCCCGACTTGTGATCTTTTAAAAAGATCAGACGACCAGGTAGACGAGCTACGTCGGTAGCTGTGATAATTTGGCTGCCGTATTTTCTGACTAGGCCAAAAGTGCAAGGCTGTCGGCATCGTCGGGCGTTCTTGCCAAATTGTTGGTGATATCAGCAGTGATCGGGATTAGCGTTCGGTGGCAGTTGATGGGGTGTACGCGACCCTGAGCGGCTATTATGTTGTCGAATGGGTGTAGTTGAGCGTGACCTCGAAAGCTCTGTCATTAAAGACTGAATTTGCTGAGTTAAGCAAGTTACTCAGGCAGTCAAGATGACAATCGCGCCCTGACTACTCGAAACGAGTTGGTAAACAATGGTGCCGTATGTTTCTCCAATCCGGTCGGCTGTATCAGCCAAAATTAGCAACGTTGCTAACGGGTTTGCGCTAAGGATGTTTTGCATATCCTTAGGTAAACGCTGGAGCCATATCTCTCTAAGCAGAGCCTCTTCTACCTGTGTCATTCCTGCTAACCGTTGCATGTGGCGAAGTAGCTGCGAAGGTTTACGATCACCGAGCTCAGTCGCACTCTGAAGCTGAGAAATACGTTTGCGGTCTGATAAACCAACGCATTTAATTACGGCTAGTTTGAGTTGCGCGTACGGTATCGTGGAGTCCAGTAACTCCAAGATATCGTCCACCTCGTCAATGACGTGAGGTGGCAGTGCCGCAACTACGTGGTGGAAATGGGTTAGCTCTGAACTAATTTACCTTAGCGCGAACGTGGCTTCTGACTGAGCAAACCACGATTTAAGACTGTTCTCTCGAAATGGTGCAAATGGTACGGCTAGTGCATTGACCAAAGCGTCTCGCAAAACGTAAGGTTGAGCATCCATTATAGCGGAATGTGTAATGAATCGAGCTAAAAACGAGTGTATATGAAATATATAGAAATAGTAACTCACAGTTATACCCGTTGAAAAAAGTTATCCGAGCAGGCTTGCCAATTTATAGTGAACCTAAACAAAAATGCTGGAAGAAAATCGATTATAACGCGGGCTCACTAATTTATATTGAACCAAAACAAAAGCGCTTGAGGAAAACTGATTATATATCGGGCTTACCAATGTATAGTGAACCGAAACAAAAATGCCGGAAGAAAATCGATTAGTGTATAGACTCACTAATTCAGTGCACGGCGCACTAAGTCGTTTTCCCCAGGTACGATTTTACCGGACGCGAAATAGAAAAAGGCCGTTGAGAAGAGAGACCGAGTATTTATCACACGAAATATAGGTAGGGTCTCTTATAGCGCTAGAAATGACACCGACACGTAAATTAGCTAGAGAGGCTAGAGGCCGGCTGTCGACGGACGACTGAACCGGAAGAGTTGTGTCACTTGTGCATCCGGGTTCGCACCGCAGTCACATGGCATGCAGACAAACAATCGGGCAACATGCATCATGTGAGCTTTCTTAATAGCCTAGATTCAATATGTAACTATAAGTTTTGGAATTATTTTACACATCATGTCGCAGGCAGGCCAGTGAAATCTTCAGTTTGCTACAATACAGTTATAGTGAATGGTGAACTATCCAGGCCGTTCAACGCCAAAACTGGTGTACCACACGGCCCTTTACAGGATACCCTATTATTCTTAGTCTACGTTAACGATATCCTAGATTCAAGTAACTCTTCCTTAGTGATGTATGCTGACGGTACGAAACTTCGGCGTGTTTTACACAGCGTTGAAGACGTAAAATCTGTGGTCCGTAGAAAATCGATTGATCTTCGACACGTCCAAGTCGAACACTATGCACGTTCGTCATCATAGCATTAAAACATATCGCATCATCGATGCTACTCTAGCCATTGTCCATCAGGAGCGCGACCTAGATACTGTTGTTGCATCAGACCTCTCCTCTAGTACTAACATTATGCTCTTGGTGAAGAAAGCTAACAGCAGTTGAGCTATGCTTAATAAGGTTCTTGGGAATTTCCCAGTCAAAAGATTCTCACGCATCTACAGCACACTAGTGAGGTCTGCTAGAAGTCAACATCCAGGCATGTGCACCTTACTGGAAGAAAAATATCACTGTTCTGGAGGCTATCTAGAGACGGGCCACTGAAAGGGTTGAGAGTCTATCCTCATTGTCATATGAAGACCTTCCGTCGAAACTGGAACTATCCTCCTAGTCTAAAGGCGTCTGAGAAGCGACCTCATACTAACTGAAAATCTCTATGATCTCTGAGTCACCCCAACAAAAAGCTTTTCACACTCGCCGACACAGTGGGTCACAGAGGCCATGTGTACAATGTCTCCATACCACCTAGTAGCCTCTTATGCATACGGCATGGTTTTGCTGTCTGAGTCTGTTCGACATGAAACGCACTTCCGGCGACGATTGTCATGACACCGTCATTCGATGCATTTAAAAAGCAGCAAGAGGATTGGATTATTCCAAGGTGGCCGTTGGCATTCGGGCACATATAGCCCCGTGTACCTCCATTGTTGTTATTTCCTTCCTCTCTTGTCTGTTCTCACTTCTCCCTACCTTCTCTGTATTGTCTTCCCGTTCCATTGTTATACAACAAAACGGTGCAACCCCCCTAGGTGCTGGACTGTTGCTAACTACTCCAACATTCAACACACCTCACACACTCATCATTCCAGCAGTTCAAGTGATTGATGCGGACGGACAACGATCGAACCGAGATGTAGTCTGTTGTGAAACCAAAAACCCCGTACTACCACGGATTTATGGGTCATTGAACAACCGTAAACGTCCACGCGATCTTAATGTGTGGTCGTAATAAAATTCATTAGGTTCCTGGTTTACTTATAAGTCTACTGATTTGAAACAAGTATGCATCTACGAGAACTATCTAACTGGATATGTCCGACTTAAGTCAGACATATACCTGTCTTGAGTGAATGGATGAACAGTGTTCAAGCATGGCGCTGTATTACACCATACTCATCAGTGCTTCAATTCTATGGTGATGTGTGCTCTTCCGAGACCATGAGGCTTGTTTACTATTTATTCATAAGGCGTACCCTAAGAAATTTCATTCAGGGTCAAGCAACAACGTGGTCACGAAATATGAAGACCTTGACTGCTCCATTGAGCAAAGTGGGTAGGTGTCGCCTGCCTGGATGGGGTCCTCGTGATCGCTCAAACCGTTGGTTAGAGACGCTATCCGAGATGGCTAAGTGTCGCAGTCAATGGCGGACCTGTATCCATACCATTTCTAGTTCTTCCACTTAGTCTTGTTTTAATAATTTTCAATCTTCTTAGTAACGTTTTCTTCTAGGATATTCCACGTCACTGTTGAGGTGAGCGGCGGCCCGAGCCACAGTACCTTTTGGTCAGGCTCATGGCTGTTGTGATGATGATGATGACGATGGTAATGTGTGAAGTATAAGGGGACTGGCTCTATCCAAAGATACGAACGCAAAACGTCGGCTCGAAACAGTCATCGAGTAGCTCAATATAGACAATTCCGACCCAGGCGGAGCAGGAGAACCAAAGAGAGAAGACACGCGGGCGAGAGGTGTATTGTTAGGTCGAACCAATTCAAACAAGTGGTGTTCATTCTGTTCGAAGACAACTGACGTAGGCTGTATATAAAAATAAATTAAAATATGAAATGATGTACAATACCCTATAGAACTCCCCCTAGAAGGATGGGAACGTTCGGTAAGATGAGGGAATGTTAACCACAATACTCTGAAAATTATTGGCCATCTGACCGTTTGACCTGTGCAAGTGCAAGGACGATCAACAGAATTGGCGGTTTGGGCCCAGAGGTACAGGTATTGATGGCGTCAATGCAAACGAAAATAAAAACACGAAAGTCCACTTCGGAATGGTCGCTCCTGTTTGGTGTTTAGCCTGGTTGGCTGAAGTCATATTTTTCCCATGGATGACTCCAACTGTTGCACAAAGTTGGTAGCATGAAAGTTAATTTGACTGGCGTTCGACTTGTAGACAATTTAACTAGAGAGGTGAGGTGTCATACCGTAAAATAATTCTGCGGTCGTGCAGCCAATATTTTCTTTAACAATCGATCAAATTCTCTATATGGCAAAGGGTAGGTAATCATTCTAACGCTGGGAATCTAGCTGGGATTTTAAAGCGGCCTTCAGTTGACGATAGAAGCGTTCGGCCAGGCCATTGAACGCCGGATGGCATGCAGTGGTTTTATTATGATGCATTTCTAGTGGTTGGTTAAGTTTTTTGAATAGCGCTGATTGAGACTGTGTGCCACTATCAATGGTTGCAGTCTTCGACACATCATAGCTTGAGATCCACTCATCCATAAACCCTCGCATAACTGTTTCAGTATTTGTCTTGAGAAAGGGTATTGCCACTGGCCATCTGGTGGAGTGGCCAACACATGTCAAGATATACTGATGGCCTTTTGAGTATGGCAACGGCCCGATTGTGTCACCTTGGACATGACGGGAACGTGCACCCGGGTCTGCGAATGTACCGGGTGCCACGATGGCATGCTGGTAAACTTTTCTGCGTTGACAATCAAGGCAAGTGCTCACCCATTTTTGACCATGCAAGACCGTTCGACCATACAAACCGATCTGAAATCAGCTTGACGGTGACACGGTTGCTGGAATAAGACATGCAGTGAAGACCGTTAAAAACGGAGCGTTTGAAGTTTACAAGTTTACAAGTAGACACGGGTTGACTACCGTGGTATCACATGATTGTGCCGTTGCAGTTGGCCAGAGGTAACTCCCGAAGTTTGAGCAAAGAAGACTTGCGATACTCCTACCACTCTAGATCCTTGTTTTGTTCTCGTTTTAATTCCATCAAGTTGACAGTGTCAGTTCGATGCAGGCCATTTAAGGTAACTCTGGATAAGGCGCCAGCAATGGTGTTTTATCTCCTGCGATGTATTGTATGTCTGTTGTGAACTGGGAGATGTAGTCCAACTGTCGAGTTTACCCCGGGAAATGGTGGTCGGGTTTGGTGTTGAAAAAATAAATAAGTGTTTTGTGATCTGTGGGGACAGTAACACACCTGCTTTCCAATAGGTAATGGATGTGTTTAATGGCGAGAAAGATAGCCAGCAGCTTGCAACGGAAGGTATTGTAACGCGTTTGAGTTTGTTGAAGCTTGCGGGAGAAAAACGATAAAGACTAGGCTTGACCGTTCACGATCTGTTGCAGAACCACACCCACTGCTGACTGGAATGCATCAGTCTTCAAAGCGAGAGTCTAACTTTTGTCTACATTCATGTGCACCAGGGCCATCACCTGCGATAACGCGGCTTTAGCTGCAACAAATGCAACCCTAGCCAAAGGCAGTAAAACAAGGTGTTTGGGGTTATCCGTTAGTAAATCTGTAAAAGGTTTCAACAAATCCGAACAGTACAGGATAAAATGACAGTAATAATTGACAATATCTACAAACCGACGGAAGTTTTTATGAGACTTTGGTGATGGATAATCTTCGAGGGCAGCGACTCTCTTTGGTAGGTGATCAATGCCGTCACGGATGACCACTGCTCCGGAAAATCTATGGAATCCACACCATATCGAGTTTATGGTTGTGCCATACTGATAGAAACGCTGAAAAACTGTATGGAGGTATGACGTGTTTCTGTACTTACTCGCTCGCAACGAGAATGTCAGCGATATAGACAAAGTACAGACTACGGGGGACTTGATCCGCGAATCCTTGAAAGGTCTGAGCTGCATTTTACAAACCAAATGGCATGCGGAAAGACGTATGCAGCCTCGTGTCGTCATTCTCGGGAACGAAATCCGCGAGCTGCTCCAGACCAATTTCTCCCCTGGACATCCTGCGTACCAGCAGTAAATTTTCCGGCACATGTTTGTGTTTCTGGGGAAACATGTCAAGGATTTCTAGTCTCTCTTCACTGCTCTTTCCTTTCATTCCAATCACAGTTTTTTTGCCGTTATTTGAACGTCCCCCAGCTTTTGTATCTCCCACTTCATGTGAAAATAGGCCGCCGCTCCGCCGTACTCCAGGATTGGTCTAACGTTTGCGGTGAACAAAATGATCAGGGTTTTGAGAGCAAACCTGCTGAAGGACTGTTTGCTTACCCCCACTACACCACGGGCTGTTATGCAGGTTTTGTTCGTCTTGTTCTGTGTCTTCAGTGATGCCGAGACAACAATGCCAAGGTCGTGCTCACCTTCTGCTTATCTAAACAACCGCCTACCCATGTGGTAGGTACTCACTCCACTCGTCCTCCCAATGTGCATGTGTGCACACTTTTGGGAGATAACCTGCAAAACCCACTTGTAGGCCTAACCTTTTAGTCAATCGAGACCGGTCTGTAGAACATCCTGGTCTTCTGCTGTTCGTATGAAGCGCCAGATCTTGAGGTCACCATGGTATACTAATCATGGGGATTCGATGATTCTGAGACCATGGGTAAATACCAAAAACAACAGTGGGCCCAGGACTTAGCCCAGAGGAACCATGCTGAACAAATCCCGCCAATAACACTGAGTTCCACTCACGCTAACCGAGCAGTGGCGATTACGGCGGAAGTCCTCTACCCACTTTAATGTGAGTCTGGTGATTTCGAATTCCTCGAAATTGTTCAAAAGCTTTTCACGTGGAGCTTCATCAAAATCTTTGTTAAAGTCCACAAGGATGACGTCTATTGTTGCCTTGCCCTTGGCCTAGCGTCCTCTTTTTAGCAGTAAGTTGGTCAGACATGAGCGACCTTGATGAAAAAACATTGCGACGAAGTGGTAACTTCTTTGTCTACAGTTACGTTCTGAGCCTCCTGTCCAGTACACGTCCTATGACCTTTTTAATATCAGAGACAAGGCTCACTGGTTGATAGTTGATTGGAAGCCTGCGGCTCCCACTTTACCACAAAGGACAGACGAGTGTCCGCTTCCACTCTGTAGAAATTTTCCGTTGTTGACAAGACACCTTGAACAGTCGCGCTAGTAGAGCTGAAAACATTCGCAAGTTCCCTCAGTACTAATGGATGCAAATCATCTGGGTCGGGTGACTTCTGGTGGTTGGATCCCTTAGCTGCCCTGCGAGACTGAAAGCTCACGTTCGTCGGTCGGCACAATTTTTCTGATGTCACGTAGGTGACAGCCTCCCCGAAAGGCAGTCATGAAATCTTCATGGAGCACACACAGGAAAGCTGTAGGATCAATACGGTGTGAGTCAGTGTCGGCCGTATACTACTGTTGCTATGCAAACAAGAGTCTAGGAACCTTTTAAGTTGTATTCTGGAGAAGACATCAACTACAACTTGTGATAGGTTATCCTAATTGGCCACCCTCTTGTCGCATAGAATTTGTCTGACAAACGCGTTGTAATCCCGTAGTCCACTTGGATCTGTGATGATGGAACATTTTTCTGTCAACCCATTGGATAAGAGAATAAAAGTAAGAATGAGGTTTTCGCGGGATCATCGATATTCCAGTGGGTGAAGAAAAAAGATTTTGGAACGTGACTCGTGCGTAACGTCCCGAAAAACATACCACGATTCCCTAGCAGAGTTACCTCTTTCCTAATACCAGAATGTACTACAATTAACGTATTCAGGTGATGGTCGGCCGTAAGGTCCATAAAACTTTTGAAAAGCTTTCTTGTGACCGCGAGGAACCTTTTGGTTTACCATGTTCACGGCGGCGGCTTTTTCGTGATGAATTAAGACGAACGTGTTGGACAATAGCCATATACCCGGGTTTTCACGAGATTCGCCTTGTCAACACGGTTGTATGCACGTGCACGTTTACTTGTCACCCTTGATGGAAAAACGCTACTCCCGTGAATATTGTTTAGATTTCTTGAGGTCAGCCTGGGAAACGCTACGACCATCGGAGTTTCAGATGTTCAAGTCATTCATAGAGAGGATGGGGTAACTGGACATTTTATCGGACAAATCGTTAATATGGATTAAACGTAGTACTGGTCCTAAGGATAATGGACGAGGTACACCCATTGAGGTGGATGCGAGGGGCAAAAGCTCGGAGCCAGCTGCAACTCAAGAATTGCTTGGGTACTGCTCATTGGTAGCCATGTGGGTTGTAGAAATTGTCACATTTAGACAAGTGCCGTTAACAGCTCTCTGGAACTTAAACAGGTTTTCCAGAGTACTTGGGTGAGGATGGGAAGACGTAGTTGGAGAGAGTAAAGGTAGCTAAATTCGTTGAGGTGCTCATTTTAAGAATCTCGTTGTCCCCACTCAGTGACTAGATATGACAAATAAATAAATGAAGCCTTCTGGTTGTTTCGAAAAGCAAATGCCTCGCTGAAGTCGGTGCTGTTGCTGCTTAATGATGCATATTTGAGGCCACATCCATAATCCTGTGTACAGGTCTAAGCCCGAAGTATGTCAAAGGGCACTGTATTACTTGGGCGGGAAATTTATTTTGAGCAGCTTAAGAGAATGAACTTATCTCGTACGAAGAAAACCTTAGGTAATCTTGATCGTCCATTTGTTGCACGTTCTCATGAAATCCTCCAGAAACGTTTCGGTATTATCTGGATTTAAGGCGGAATCTTTGTTTAATTCAAAATCAACTTCGTATCTCCGTTTTCATTATGTTACTTTAAAAAAAAGGCATGAAATTCCATGTCGGGATTAACTAGCAAATAAAACCCCATACCACAAAATGTTTTTCCGGCAGCTATTTTGACAAAGTCGAGCAAATTTTGACCAGTCTCCCGTAGATACGAATCCATATCTTTTGTGTGAAATTCATTTGCTTTAGCTTCTTTCTTAGCATTACTTTGTTACAAGCAATTAGAGGAAATCAACGAGGCGTCAGCAGATGTAGAGGACAGAACGATAGAATACCAGTAGCTCATGCTTTGTTTATTTTTGCGGTGTGAGTATGAAAGCTGAAATGAATAACAAAAGGTATAAATACAAAACACAGTGATAAGTATGCATGTAGAGCTTAAGTATGAGAAGAAAAGCGCGAAGTTGTTACCACCTCATACCTTTCTAATAGGTTTAGATTGTTTAAATTTTATGGGCCGCTACTATCATTAATATTTACGTATTTGCTGATTTTATGTGTTAGTTTCGTTTTAACTGTTGGAATTGTAAATCCAGGGATACAAAATCCTTTTAGCAATTCACATATCTTTTGTTTTGTGCCTTTGACATGAGAAATATAAATTCATATATCGGTTGTAGCTTTGAATTTGTGCTAAACCCATTATCACTTGTTTCGATAACCATCACGGTTAATTGTGAAAGTGAAAAATCTTCTTCCCGTTACTGAGTGTTTACTGAAGTTTAGTGATAAAATAAACTGGGCAATTCCTGGCTGAAGTCGCTTCATTTGTTAAATTGAACCACACTGAATTAAGAGTCTGTCTTTGACAATTGTATGTTAGACTCAGTGGACAGACATTGACACTGGGGGTCCATACGTGTGCTTAAACCACTTTTGGTTAGCCGCCTACCTGTCGTAAATGTAAGCATGGTGGACAGGAGTTGCTGTAGTGGACAAGTGGGTATGCGCTAGACACTCGTCCACTAACAATTTAGAACGCCTTTCCTGAAGAGCAATCGAAACGTAGTCCCAACAGGCATCGAGCTAAAGAAGACAGCAGAGTTTGGAAACAAACCGTATATTTCCAGCAATATTTGGAAATATGATAAGTAGTTAATTCTAGCCTAGTCTGGGACCAACGGCAACAACCAA